>VZSZ01005430.1:262516-286405 GCA_013398815.1 Ibidorhyncha struthersii | reverse complement strand
GGAGGTGCAGGTCCCGCCCGGCCGTTTCCGCGGCGTGGTGTTTGCCGTGTTCGATTCACGGCCGTCCTTCCCGATGACAAAAATCAGTTGCTGCAGAGCCCGAGCTGCGGGATTATGATGATCCCCGGTGGGCGGCATCCTCGTAGCAGGATGAGGTGCTGAGGGCAGCCGGGGGAGGTCGGGCAGGTTCCTGGTAGTTCCCTCATCCAGGAACTTGGTAGGACGGGAGGGGTAAGGGGAAGCATTGCCCTGCTGGGAAGGGCTGTGTCATAGAGGGAGAAGAAAGCTTTGTGGGTGAAGTCCAGTATGCTGTGAAGCAGAGCCGATAAAGGACAGGGAGCGGGGAGCTCCTCAGGTGTTCAGGATGAGATTGCTACAGAAGTTAGCAGACAAGGACCGGTGCTTGCTGGTGCCTGGTTGAACGCCAACAACCCTTGCTCCATCTGGAAGAGACATGCTAGCAGTGGGAAGGGTCCTGGGCCAAAGGGGGTGACTGCACTTCGTTGCTGGTTTCTCTTACAGCTGGGCTTCAACATCCGGGGAGGAAAAGCCTCGCAGTTGGGGATCTTCATTTCTAAGGTGTGTCTGCCCTTCTGCTGTTCCCTCCCTGTGTTCTGTCCCCTTGGGTGTTGCTGAGCCAGCTGGGTTACATGGAGACTGTCATATGCCTTATATGCATCTCCAAACCCGTAGCTGTAATTTGCCGTGCACCAAGCAGCAATCAGTCCTGCACCATTTCCTGATCTCTCCCCAGCCCACAGAGTGCTGCTGGTGCACTCCAGTCCCCACTCTCCATCCTCTCCAGTCCCATGTGAGCGTGCTGGGTGGGGCACTGTGGGGAGGCTCTGGGGCTGGGCTGCGTTGGCTGCGCGGGAAGGGAGCCCTGGCACTGGCCATGCTGAGAGTCACTGCTGCTGTCTCTGCTTTTCTCTTCACAGGTGATCCCTGACTCAGATGCGCACAGAGCTGGGCTGCAGGAAGGGGACCAGGTGCTCTCGGTGAACGATGTGGATTTCCAGGACATTGAGCACAGCAAGGTGAGCACTCCTGCGCCCCAGCTCCTGGAGCAGGGAAAGGATGGGGAGTCCATGCACACACCATCTCCTAACAGCCTCTCAGCCTGCACCAACTCAGCTGGTGGCACCACATAACCGATGCATTCCTCTTGCCTATCCTCCAGCCCAGTCTGGTCACTGAGCAACTCTTTCTGCTTTCAGGCTGTGGAGATCCTGAAGACAGCCCGTGAAATCACCATGCGCGTGCGTTACTTCCCCTACAGTAAGTGCCCACTAGCTCCAAGTCCAGTCACCTAGCAGCATTTCTCCTTGGGAAGCAGGCTGCCATGCATCCCTGCTGATTCCACCTGAGCTTAGTGGTTATGAGTCTAAGGTTATAGACCGTGTTAAGTTAGCAGCCTGCAGATCAGAAAGAACCTTGGGCTTTGATTTGTGGATCAGGACAGCTACCAAGTCAAAACAGTACAGGAACACAGGGCTAAAAGGTGGGATGATTGTTGGATGGAAGTATTAACTTTAGAGCTGTAGAAGATGCTACTTACCCTTGAATAACACAGGAATTAGTTCTGTCACTAGGGGACCTATGCCAATGGTGGACACTGCTTGTGGTTTTTATCCCTCCCTAAGGATGCTTAAATTCTGAGTGAGGGAAAAGACTGTATTAATCTCAGTTTCTGCACCTATAAAGTTCATAGATATAAGGCAGGAAAAATTAGACGTCAAGTCAAGCCAAACAAGGATTCTTCATAAAATGGAAACTGACCCTTAAGTGAAGAAAGAAGAAAAATATGGAGCAGGAGAAGAGAGGAATTTAAACAAACTTTTGTTCTAAATGCCCTAAAATAACTTGAAATGACTGGCTGGGTGCAAATATGCTATTTTAAAGCCAGCTGCTACCCAAGAGGGTAGCAAACGCTGCCTCTACTTAGGGAGATATAAACAGAATATATGTTTTCCTATAACATTTTGACTAATTCCCCCTTGCCGTCAGTGACTGCCTCTCCTGCTTTCTCAGCCTTGCCTTCTCTTTCCCTTCCAGATTATCAGAGACAGAAGGAAAGAACTGTTCACTAGTAGGCAGCTGTCTGCTGGGTCTCCAGAGTGGCTGTCCTGCAAAAAACTCTCCACTACTTTTCCTCAACATGTGAGATGACAAATCAAGTTTCAGCTGTCACTGGAGGTACAGCTGTCCTGTTGGCTGCACAGGCATCAGCTCTGCTTCCTGCATGGGGAGATGTCAACAGAGTCTTATTTAGCTGGAAGATGGATGGGGCTTTAGTCTGTACTCCTTGAACTGGGTATTGAAACAAGCTGATGGTGCTGACCTGGAAGTAGGTACCGGAGGGCAGCTTCTCCAGCAAGATCTGTGCTTCTTTTCTAGCAGGACTTAAATTAAACGAGTGCTCTGCTGGTTCTGGATCCAACCCTTGTTGCTAGATGTAAGGCCAAGAGGGTCTGAGCATGCTCGAGCAGAGCATGGCCTTTATCCTCCAAGAGATCAACCTGTTCACTTCTCTGGTGACGTGAATGCTTTCCTTCTCCACTGTCCTACCTCTGCTCCACACTACTGGGTTTGCTTGAGACTCAAGGAACAGGAGTAAAACCCACTCAAACTCAGAGCACATCTCTAGCTGCACTCGTCTGCCGAGACATGCTTGTACCTCTCTGCTGCTTAACGACCCCCACAGTGCAGGACTGAGGTGCTTGGGGCATGTTTCTGAACTGCTGTGGGCACTTGGCCAGGTTCCCTCAGGTGTGGTGCTTGCACGGTTAAGGGTTTCACTCGCTGAACCCGCTTCCTTCACTTGGCACGGCCCTGTCCCTGCCATGTGCTCCCATCAGAACTCCCCCAACTTTGAGGTAAACTCCTCCTCTTCCCCGTTCTCCGAGAAAGGCTGCTGTGCCCTGCTCTGGGAGAGCACAGATGAAAACGTGGTAGTTATCAGCAAATCTGGGTGCAAATGCATGGTAGTGTCACATTGTAAATGGGATCAGGACAGCCCTTGCTCTGGCCTTCAGTGCAGTGTTTTCTGCTTATCTGTAATAACTGAAATAATAAAATAAGTACAGCAACCAGACTTCATCTTATTCCCACTCAGGAAGTCTCCATGGAGGGTCGTTTGTCAGCACCACCCTGGGGAAATGCCAAGTGAACAGCTAGGACGAGGCTTGGCTCCAATTGCCCTTGCAGCCTGTAGGACGAAGGCATGAGACCCACACGAGGTGCAGCTCTGTTTCAAGGGTGTTTTTCCACTGACTCTGATGGCAGTCAGCCCTTGATTAGCCTGGAGTGGTGTTTCAGCACTGCTGCAATGGAGGATTTTGTCTGTGGTGGCACAAATGCAACTTGCTTGAGACATCCAAGAGCAGCAGCCCTGACACAACTGCAGCGCTGCCAGCCAGGTTGCTCTTAGCTCAGCCGCTGGGCAGAAGGCCGAGCCAGGCTGAAGCAGAGGAAAAAAAAAAAAAAAACCACTAGAAAAGAGACTTTCACTCAGAATAAAAAATTCAGCTTTTCTACCAGGGAAATAAGCATCCTGGAAGCACCACTATATGTAACACCCACGTAGGCTAGGAGGTCTTCTATGGAGACTTCTACATTGGTCTCTCCAGTCTCACACCAGTTTCCCAGCATTTACATCTTTCTTGGGGAAGGATGATGCTCAGGTTGCAGCAAGGCAACGTTTCATACTGCTCCATCTTCCCTTCTCCCCTTGTTGTGCTCAGACATGCCAGGGTGACAGTTTGGTGGGCAGTCCCTGGCCCCAAAGCCAACTCTGTGCTCTGGTGGAAAACAGCCATTGAATGTGCGTGCATCAGGCTTTTGGCACACAACCCAACCGTCGAGAAGCCAAGAGGCCCCTTGAACTCTCTCCCCAGGGGACTGCAAATACAACCTCAACGTTCAATCTTAATCCTGCTTCAGCGGTCCCTTGCAGGACCTCTGGGAAGATCTCCCCTGCCTTGTGCAGTTTCCTCCCTGCCATTACTCAGAGGTAACTACCTGGGTGCGCTTGCAGCCATTGCGCTGACCCCATGACTGGCTGTGGGCTAACAGGAAAGAGCAGATTCTTTCCCAAGACACATTCATGTCTTAGGTATCTTAATCGACAAAGCAGTAACAGGGTTTGTACTGCCCACCACAGTCCATTTCATCCTCCAGAACTGGAGGGACAAATGGGTAGTTACTGATCCCTGCTGGGAGAACAACAGGTCCAGCAACATCGGATTTTTTTAGCGGCTTGCAAAACAGAGGCCAAGAGTCACAAGCATTGGAGCAGCTTTAGTTTGGCAATGGATAACTTGCTGGCCAGGGAAGCAGACTGGCAGAGGGATTGCAGGTTTACTTGAGCTTTTGGAGCAACAGCAACCGTCCCAGAACAAGCTGTGTTGTGTTAAGGCATGGCAGGTTTCAGAGGTACCATACAGCTCCTCTCCCTGAGCATAACTAAGCCAGGTCGGTAGAGGCCACCCGTGTGCTCCTGGCCCCATTCAGTCATGTCATGAGCAAAAAGGCTACAAACCCAGAGATTTTCTTTAAAAGCTCCCCCCACCTCTTACTGTAAACAACTGGATGAGCCTGAGCAGCATCACACAACATTCCTCCTTGCATCGAGGCTAGCAGCATCAGTTCTCCAAAACTCTGTGGTCGCCCCTCTCATCCCTCACTTCAGACTGGCCACCCTCATTGACGTTCTCCAGCGAGGCAGCACGCTGCAGCGCCAGGTCCGACAGCACCCAGAGAGGAAGCTGGTTCTGCTCGGGGTACAGCCAGGGTTTCACCTGTGCGTTGTGCTGCTGCTTCCAGGCACGGTGTTTCACACAGGCCTTGTGCAGTTTCTTTAACATCTGATCAGGAGCAGGGAAGCATGTGGGGAAACAACCATGGAAGCTTAGAAAAGGTCTCACCAGATCCTTGCACGGAGAGTGTTTTCTGTGCAGACACAGCAGTCAGATGCTGTCTTCCATCTTCCCTGCCCTCTCCCTCTGTCAGGTCTGACATTGAAAGTACAGGGCAAAGACAAGGCTGGAGGCACAGAGGAGCTGCCTCAGGCTGGGAACTTGTAAAGGAATTACACAGCTACACGCTAGAGGCTCTGGGATCCCAGTTTATCCCAGGCTCAGGTGGGATCTTGCTGTCTCCAGATAGACTGCTGCACTCTGCGAGGCTGACACCGACCGGGCGTAGCTCAGCTTTAGGGGAGCCAGTGTCGTACCCTGTTGAAGAGACCATCCTGCACTCCTAATTCAGGTGAATTTGTGCAGCTGCTGACCAACCCTAGGACAGCATTTTTGCCTTTACCAGGACCCTCCAGTCCATGGGATCACTATAACAGGAGAGCCTTCTAGCCCAGCCCACTCTTCACTCACCGGTTGTTTGACGAAGGTTTGATAATGGTGTGATACCCACCCGCGACCTGCCAGGATCACACTGTCACCACATCCTTGTTCTCTAAGGGCTTCCCTCACCACTCTGAACAAGGAGAAAAGAAAGTTGTTTCGCCTGCCTGAACAGCACATGGGGTCCACAGGGACATGCAGCCACTCCAGGAATTCTGCCTGGCCCCAGTGTCCTCCTCTAGTCTACTTACTGGTCTCACCGTCTCCTCCAAGCAGCACCCACCCTACTCCTTCCCAGTGCCACTGGTGCTAACTGTCTCTTGTAGCAGAGGTCCCAAGTGGTGTCCTGTACCCCAAACATCTCTCTCCTGCCAGGCAGCCTGGACAGGGTGGCCCCTCTACTTAACACAACCAAAGACTTCCATGGAAATGAGCCAGTCCCACCCCCTCCCCCCCTCTGACCCCCACTCACAGGCACAGCAGCCCACAGCAGCACTGGCAGCCAGCCAGATGATGTCACACCTGTCGATGATGTCACACCTGTCGATGATGTCACACCTGTCGATGATGTCACACCTGTCGATGATGTCACACCTGTCGATGATGTCACACCTGTCGATGATGTCACACCTGTCGATGATGTCACACCTGTCGATGATGTCACACCTGTCGATGATGTCAGTGTCCCACTTCCACCAATAACTCAATGTCATGCAGCATGTCAAACACCATCTCTGGTGGCATGTCCGGGATGTTGACGTGGCACTGTGGAGAGCCCCGATGGCTCAGGACAGGCTCTCCCACCCCACCCCCTGCACCCCTCCCTTGGGACAGGGGTCCCCTGTGGCCAGCAAGGCCGAGCACAGCCTTTGGGTTCCCAAAATGCCTTGCATGCCAAGGGGAAGAAGGGGCTCACGGGGGTGTGGGGAAGGGAATCCTGTCACACCCCCTCGAGTGAGAAAGGAGCTAGGGCCACCAGTGCTCCCGCAGTGCCCCTGGGTCGGTGACAGCCCCTCAGCCCGGCAGGAGCCAAGGCAGGCACTGAGGGGAGGCCGTGCAGTCCTGCCCCCACCACCCTCAGGGCCCTCCTGGGGCAGACCTCAGCCCTGGGTCTCTTCTCATCCCACTCCCAAAGCCAGGCTTACAGCCAGTAAGCTCATCCTTCTTCCACCATACCCTACGTGGGACAGACTTGTTAAACCCAGGAGTAAAATAAGTGGAGGCAGCCCAAGGCCCCCCTCCAGCAGCAGGACAGCAAAGGTGTTGGTGAAATAACTTTATTTAGTGTGATACACGGCTGTGGTCAGACAGTCCATACTCATATTAATAGTCACACTTACTCGGCTAACAGCTAGGAGACAGCAGGGCCAGACACACACTCAATATTATACACATCCATAGAGAAGACAGTGGGAAGTGAACTATTTTATTTCACTAGTTACCCCCCCGGTACGTAGGGTCTCCCCCCTCCCTCCCCCAGGTCCGTGACTCAGAACAACACAACAGCAGAGCAGCACACACCTGCCCGTGAGAAGGGGACAGCAAAACCTGTTCTACAGCAGACACGGACACACTGACAAACACCAGCAATTCCCACACGACAGGGGTATGTACAGAGGAGGGGGGCCGGCGCTGGGACCTGGCTATGCCAGCTGGGACTGTGGGTAAGGGCGGGGGGACACTCCAGAGTGAAATGGGAAACAACATCCCAGCTTCCTCCTGCAGGCCAACTCACCCAGAGGGGAAGGGACAGGGCTCTGGGGAACAAAAGTGCAGTCACCGGCAGCGAGGTGACTTGCTGCGAATGCGGAGACTGCCAGGTCCCGGTCTGAGGCTGCCCCTTCCCCTCCCTCGCGGGCCCGCCGGCTTCAAAGTGCGCACGCTGTGTCAGTGACCAGCAGGCATCCTGCCAAATGTCACTGTCCCCACCCGTCACACTGCGGTCAGTCGCTCTCCTGCCCGCTAGCATCCCCCCTGTCAGCATGACATAGGCCGGGTGATGAAAAGAACAGCGAACGGCTTTGAACCATCTGACTGTTTTGTTCTCCTCGCTGTCAACAAACTTGCAGACTTCTGTTTAGGGCAGATGGATGAAACCCCCCCAGCAAGAGTCTCTGAAAAGCTCTATTAATGTAACTAGAAACCAGGGGCAGGGGGAAGAGGACATATTTTCCAACCTTGGTCAAGAGGTGACACCAAAATTCACATCAGCAGCATACATTCCTCCATTCCTCTACCCAGGTCTGACTATAAAACCCTGCCACTGCTCATGTCAGTTTCGGCAACGTTACAGCTTAAGACTATTCCAAACGTGAAATGGCTACTAGCCCCATCTGCCAGAAGTCTACTACAAAGGCAGAAGCAGCTATTCATGACTTCATCAAGCAGCAACTGAGGTATGAGAGCAGAACAGCTATCACTGGCCTTCTATTTGCTGCAGCTCTCCTGCTCTGCATGAAAGGGCTCCCAGTCTATGTGACAGGAGAACAGAGATTAGGAAAGGAGCCTGAACACCCTCCATGACTCCTAGTGCAGGTATTGCCCCTGTAGTGATGGATTTTGGGTAACTGTTTACTTTCACTGTTGATAGGCAAGACCCAGGTCTCTACAAACAGCCCTGAGGATCTCTCCCCACCCAGCCTCACGCTGCAAAGCCTCTGTACCCTCTTTACTCCCCACATCTGACAGCCAACACTCACCGAGCGCCATCGTCCTCTGGATGGGAAGATATTCCAACTGAGGAGAGCAGTCTGTGGGACGTCTCTGCTACACAAATGGGAGCAACAAGGCCAAAGCTATCAGTTTGGGGGTTTCCAGTGCTGTGTGTAACACGAGGGGCAAAACTCAGAAGTCGTGAGCAAGAGTTAGTCAAGATCATCCACAGAAAGGAGAAACTGAGGAGCTAATATTGTGTGTGCCCTGCAGGAAGCAAAAGCCTAGAAACAGATAACCTGTATTGTCCAAAAGGCAAGGCCAAGTCAAACTGACCGGTTTAAGAGGAGCAGCCTTTTAACAGAGGAAGTGGGGATGCAGGACAAAGACAGGGCTGGAGTGGACAGGGAACTAGTTAAGATGCAAGGCAGTAAGGAAGGTGGAAAACCCACCCCCAAGCTTTATTTTTTGTCTTCCCTAACTTGGTGGCTTTTCCATTGCATTCACAGGACACATCTGAGCAGACAGGTTTAAGGTGGGGAAGAGGGGGAGAAGGAGAGGGAGAGAGAGAGTGTAAAGGGCACCACAGTGCCAAAGTGCAACAACATAAAAAAATAAAATAAAAGACAGGACACTCATTCTGCACTCAGGGCTCATACCATGCAGTAAGAGGGGCGGCCGGGGCTGCTCCCCACCAGTAAACAGGGAGTTCGCTCGCTTAGTAGATTGGTTTTTCAGCCCACAAAGTAGGGTTGCCTAGCCAATGAGCGGTGATGTTCTTCAGTGAGACTGGCCGGTTGGGGAATGTGCTGCTTACAGAACAGGCCTGTTAGCAGGAGCACCCGCTCTCCGTTACTGGCTGCTCAGGAGGCTTCTCTAGTTTGATGTCAATCACTGCAGAAGACAAGTTAAGAAAATCACCCAGCTGAAGGGAAAACAAGGAGGAGAGAACAGAGGAAGGGATCAGTATCTGAAAAGGTTGTTAGCCATCCCTTCTTGACAAGGGCAGGTGTTTTAGCAGAGCAGAGCATATCCTCCCTGAACAGGATTAACTGCAAAACCAGTGGACTTAGGATGTCAAGACCATTTAGAGGATAGAGCGCAACTGGACAGGTCTGTGCACAGGACAGGCCTGTGCAAAAAGAGGAAAGTATTATGGTACTTTAAAACTATGCAGATTTTATCCTAAGTTTAAGTGGAGAAAGCAAAACTTGTGCTTGCTGTTATAAGTAGTTGTGTACATTTATATATAGACCACAAGCAGGGTCCTCTATTTTTGCCCATAGCTAAGCACCACACTATACTGGCTGTTTCAGCCATCTCTCTGCAAAACCCTGGTGAGGCCCATTCCCACAACATGCCAAAACAGTGAGCCCAGCCTAACAAGAGATAATTGTCAGATTCTATGAGACCAGGAAAAGTTACTGATGAGAAAGCAAGGATACTGTCTTCTTTGCTCTTCTCTGGTGTGCTGTCCATCCCAGGTAAGGCAGCAGCCACACGACGGAAAAGCTGAAAAGTAGCAACAGGTAAAGCTGAAGGCTTGTCAGAAAAAAATGCGTGTTAAAAACGTTGCTTTACAGCAGATCTTGGAGTACGAATTCTACAAACTTGTTATGTGGGTACTTCAGCAAGCAAAGCAATCAATGATCAACAAATGCCACAAGAATTTTACCTAAGAAATTCAACGGGTTTTATTAAAGAAGTTATTCAATGCCTACAAAACAGACAGGTTTATTTTACCTGTTTCTACTTGAACAGGACATGGTATTAATTAGTAACAGTTCTTCCAGGGACACATAGAACAATTCCCTCCTGCACTCAGTAAGCACATCATCTACCATTTCCAGTCTCAACTCCTTTTGCACACAGCAATGTTACAGTGCAAAACTCTAGACTTCTGATAAGCAACCTCACAAGAGACCAAAGGTTTAAGTAGTCTATGGAGTAACTGAGGTTTTACAGCTCGTTCTTTCAGTTCAGTCCTGATGCAAACCAGCCATTTCTGAGCAGAACAGCTGGCTCAACTGAGCTGCATTTAAGCTCTTTGGGATGTGCTAGAGCTGGGAAGGACTATCATATCCCCATAAAAACAGAAAATGGTTTTGCATAATTTTTTCAAGTCAATGCTTAGAGCTCCTCCTGCTGACATTAATGCAGCAGCTAACACAATACAGACACTGCCAAGCAGTCTGGTGAAAAGTGCTGCATAAGGAACTAGAGGAATCATCAGCTAAGGATGACTTTTCTCACAGTAGCTTGGCAGGGGCTTCTCATCCACACCTCGAAATTGTGGTACTTGGAAAACCAAGCCAGTGAGGTACCAGCAAGGTGCTGCAGTTAGCATCCTTTTAGTCACAGGAGTTCTCACTGCAAACACCCGCTAAGCAAATAAAGCAACAGTAAGTTAGAACCAAAGACTAAAGTGGATTCAATTCAGAATAGCCAAAAGAAACAAAACCAAAGTCTCCTAATCCCATTGTGAGGTTCTCCTAACCAGCTGGTGTGCAGCAAACAGGTAAGTATGTTTCCCAGCTGACATGAACAGTACTTATGCTCCCTGCAGAGCCCTGGACCATACGGCTGCCTTACTCCCCAAGTTCTGTCACGCTTCAGAACAATTCCTGAACTAGTGGAGAATGGGATCACAAGCTTATAGCAAGAGGCAATGGGCACAAACTGAAATACAAGCAATTCTGTTTAAAAGTAAGAAAAGTTTAAAGTTTTTTTGTTTTTTTTTTTTTTACTGTACGGACAGTCAAATACTATGACAGCTTGCCTGCAGAGATAGTCTCTGTCCTTTTAGATATTCAAAACAACTGGATTCAGTTCTGGGCAGTCTGCTCTGAGCATGAGGGTTGGACTAGACCACCTCCAGAGATCCTTTCCAACCTCAACTATTCTAAGATTTTCCTTTGCGGGTTGCAAACAGAAGCAGGAACCTCTCCTCTAGTACATCAGCACAAGCACTTATCCTGACTGATGTCAACACTGATTTTGGAAAACAGTGCATTAACTGTTAACAAAAGCAAAGGGAACATACAAAATTATGTTTGACTGGCTGCACAAAATAGTGCCATTCCTATCCCTCAGCACATTCTGGTTTTAGATTCTCCTTTCATTCAAGGTAAGTTTGCTTAGCTTTAACAGGGACTCATTGACTTGACAGGAAAAGAGCTTCCACTAGATAAAGCTGAAGTAGTGATCATTGGGCAAGAAGCATTTCAAGGGTTGACAGTAAACAATACAAGCAAATATGTGATGGAACATGAACCCCAAGCAGCAGCACAGACATACAGAGCAGTAAAGTACAGATTTCCTGTCTTTAGAATATAACATTGATCTACCTGTTTCACATTGTATCCAGTCTTTGCACTGGTCTCAATAAACATCACATTCAGCTCTTTGGCTCTCTGTTCACCTTCTTCTGTAGTGATTTGCCTGGACAAAGATCCAAACAGAAGCAGAAAGATAGAAAGGAAGAACAGATAGGAGGAGTTAGATGTCTGTGACTGAGACACTCTTCAGTGGAGGGCCACTTCACCACCCCTTACAAGAGTGCATAGTCCACCAGAAGAGACCTCAGGACCTCTGAGTCTTTAAGACTCCCAGGTCCTCCAGCTAAGAATGAAACAACCTCAGGTAAGTTACCCAGGGAACGCCTGGACTTCTGACTATTAACAACAGATGACTGGCACAGGATGAAGTTTGTGCAGTACATCTGAGCCTCATTCACAGCATCCTCAAGGGAAGGAAGAATCCCCATATGCTGCACCTGATACAAAAAGCAGTTTCCCACAAGTCAACAGAAGGGAACTCCATGAGGTTACAGAAAGATTTCAGAAAGGCTCCAGCAGCCAGTACAGTGCAACACCAAGTGCTAGGCTGCTGCTTGCGAGCAAGTACCTGCAAACGCATCTCTTATCAATACCCTGTACATACCTGTTTCACATTATATCCTGCTTTAGCACTGGTTTCAATATACATCATATTCAGTTCTTGGGCTTTTCTCTCACCCTCCTCTATAGAAACCTGTCTACAGCAACGAGAACAAATCACAGAAGAAAATAGTCCAAAAATAATAATAAAAAAAAAAAACACGCAGGAAAAAAAACAGCCACCAACTGAAGCAACATTAGCAGGAAAGAAAAACTTAACAGGCTGTACCGAATAAGAACGGTGCTATTTTTAGTTCAGCTTTTTGGCCTCAGAACTTATCTTGCATCATCACTTGGTTTTCACCATAGGATAAATGGCTTCCAATATGCTGCATTCTATTTTGAAAAAGGTGAGCAAGCTCAGACTTATACCGTGGCTTTGTCCAGACTTAAAAGGCACAGATCAGCTGAACATGATCCTAACTTCCTTTTAAAAGAAAGTCAGGGCAGCTTCTTTTACTGATACCTGGATATACACCATGATTCCAAATTCCAGGCTAGACCAGGGCTACTGTCACCTACATTAAACTTCTAAAATAAGAATTTCTAGTGCTATGTGAACTTCAACTGTAGCTATGTTTCAAAGAATTTTCTGGTATTTTTAATTCTTTTGGCAGTGCTGAGCCAGCTGTCTTGCACACACACTCCACTTATGTACTATCAGGAAATAATCCAAAGCTAAAATTATCCCATTGGGTTTTCCAGTTCCACATGAAATTGGATTTTGATAGAAATTAGAAAGCCTCAAATCTAAATGCCAGGTTACTCAATTAGGGAGCTGCAATTATTTCCAGCTCACAGGAGGGCATAAGAGATATTAAGTGGTCAACATCCAGAGCTAGCTCAAGTAGAACATCTTGGATTTTGTTACATTGCTTTTGTAAGCTGATTTCAGAGATCAGACTGATCTGAGGTCTCGCCACCTGGAATCTTAATCCAAATCAGCTATACATGTTTTTATCATATTTCTGAAGCTCTCAGCATCACATTTTACCAACATTTCCAAAGTGCAAGGCACAGGGCACTTAGAACGGCCCCCCCACTGTAAATGAAAAAGCCAAATAATTGTCAAGACTAAGTTGGTCTGCATGGCGGACGCAGAACACGTTTCTGTAAGAGTCATCAGTACAAAGACCACACAGCACCTAGTTAGAGCCTAACTTTATCCACTGACACAAACCACTCGCCAGTATTAGAACTACCTGTGCTTTTCCTGCGAGGCACGACAAACTGAAAACTAACCGCATGACCTGTACAGGGACAAAGGGCAAAAAGCATCTCCTGACACCAGTTTGTGCAGCCAGGGATGCTGGCTATTGTCTCATATGAATATTTGGACAACACCAAAACCACAAAGGAAAAAACACAACACAATACATACTGAAGCAATACGTATACTGCAGGAGTAAAGCAAGGTTTAGAATTTAAAATGTGATAGCATCCAACGGTGAAACAGTCAGATCCCTATAAGGCATATCATCCCAAGAAACAGAGTAAACAAACAGGCAGTTCAGATAATAGTGCAAGATTTTTCTGAGAAAACATTTATGTTCCACCTGTAAGGCTTTTCAAGCTGTTATCTTTTGATAAGAAGAGTCTCATGAACAGCCAAAGGATAAGGGATTGATTTTAGAAGATGACATTTTGCTGTGAGATCCAGATGTTTCCCAGTTCTGCCTTTTTGAGATGCCTCCTTTTGCATCAGATAAAAATTCCCCATCATTTCAATACTTTGTATGTCTTGTGACATAGAAAGCACACATTTTAGAGTACCTGGTGTATGTGAAGATGTTTCAGTTTAAAGTATTGGGACTTTAAGGAACTGCATGGCTTGCTCCATCTTCTCTTCGCCAACTACTACTGATACTAACTAAAAATCATTCCTTATCTAAACTGTTTCTGATGTCTTCATAAAGAATGAAAATCTCCAAAAACATTAAACAAAATTTTTGCTAAATCAATAATCAAGAGAAGAACTTGAAATGGAAATGCAGAAGACCACGGGCTTGCGTTTTTTAAGAAGCTATTACATTGGTTATGTTGAAGTAGCATTGTAGGATTAAGAGTATTAAAAGCAAAATATTTTATGACATGTCCCAAAACATTAAGTCTGTGTGATTTTAAGAGTCTAATTAACTTCTTACATCTCTTGGGGAAGTCTGCTTTTGCTAATCTAGTTTCCTCTCACATATCCACAACGTCACAGTTTGCGTAATGGATGACATGAACTTAGGCTCAGAGGGAAACCTTTTAGATTGATACTGTGAAAGCTCATGCTGCATCCTGTAACAAGAAGAAACTTTACTATGAACTTAGTTGCACATGCAGAAAGAGTCATGTAAACAGGATTAATGAAAAAAAGGCAGATTTCCTTCCTTTTGCAAGACATCTTTTTGGCTTTATATCAGCACGAAGAAGAAAAATGATACAAAATACACTATTGAGGAACATGGTATGGAGATACTTAATTTAAGTAAAACAGATCTTTTTAGGTGGGTTTGTTTTAACCAAAACTATTTGTAGAACAGCAAAATGGAATAACCTTGCATATGCTGAAACCAGACAACTTAATTTCATGACTAGTTGTTTATGCTTCATTTAAAAATCAACAATTTTTTTGAAGACAGATTAGTTGGGCAATTCCTTGCTTTTACTGGTCAGGGAAGCAAGGCTGCCAGCCCCCCTCCATTACCTCTTGTCTGCCAGGTCAGTTTTGTTCCCCACCAGCATGATGATGACGTCGCTTCCTCTCTCTGTCCGAACATCATCAATCCACTTGGAGGTTTGCTGGAAAGAATTCAAGTCTGTAGGGAAGAATCAAATCAAGTGCTGAGGATGAAACTTCTTTCCAGAGAGGAAGAATGCTATGCCTGTACTCAGGTACTTCTCCAAATCTCCCCACACCACATATATATATGACCCATAAATTGTTTTCCGCTCAGACAGAAAAACATGGCAGGGGAAAAAACATTTCTAATATTAATCTAAAGTTTTTGCAGAACTTCTGGTTTTAACTTATTAGTTCTGCTTACATGTCGTATTTCAAATAATGAGACATCAAAGCATCACTCACTTGTAATGTCATAGACTACCACAGCAATAGTGGAGTCGCGGATGTAGCTGGGAATGAGACTGCGGAACCGCTCCTGGCCTGCTGTGTCCCAAAGCTGCAGCCGAACCTGCTGGTACCAGGCCAGGGAGAGGAGAGAGAAAGAGAGAGAGAGAGAGCAAGAGAGAAAAGAAAGGAGGAAACTGTCCTTTAGAGAAAAGGCCATTTCTAGAATTAACTGTATGCAGCTCAGTCTGACAAGCTGAGGCTGACCTCGTAATCTTACCCCAATTTCCAAACACTACAAAAGTTTTTTCTGACTCTGCCTGTAGATAATGTGCTTGCCTAGAGATTCTGGTATTCTCAAAGAGTTCTAGGTTATGGCTACTACCTGATTGCTGATAGTGGCAGCTAACTAGTAATACAGAGCTGGTCTTCCTGGTTTACCCAGTATTATGTATGGGATCTCCACCAGACTCCTAGCCCAGAGCATCTCAGATCAAAGCTTTTTGGGCAATTCCCACATGACAGACATGCAATTCCCTCAGCCCAGACACCCCGTAGTGAAACAGCATCCATTCTCCAGCATCAAGCATCCAGAAGATGCCAATGGGGACTTTCATGCAAGATTAAGGCAATCAATAACATAAGTTCCAGCAGAAACAAATGCTACACACTGTAGGCTTCATGTGACACAAAGGGCATCGAGTTCTCCCTTTCAGATAAGCACAGGAGTCAGAAACAATCACAAGTGGTACGAGAGGCACAGTTTGATCTCCAGAACTATTCCCAAACACAAATTGACCTATTATAGGTGTTAGCTCTAAGGTCTGGCACCTGCCTATTTGAAACAGCAATAGTCACAACACGCCCAACTACCACAGTGAATGCTAAACAAATGCTTTTCACAATTGGGAGTGATACCGTTTCCTTCCAAGTCATTACCCCACATGGCTAGCTGTACAACTAGTACTACACTGCCAGAAAACAAGATTGGTGTTGGCATTCTCAACAGGCACGAGTTTCATAGGAGGGCAGATACTGGTTCCCAGCTTAATTACATGAATCAGTTAGATGTGCTCACAAAGCCACTCGTTCAGCAACGAGGGAGAACAGCTGTTTATGCACAGAACAGCAGTTAATAGGGCAGCCTGCAGGAGACTGGCTACAAGGGAGAAAGCAGTTTCAAAAGACCAGTAATTGGCTTGTTTAAGAGATTAGAAGCTGGACAGAGCACGTGTCTGCAGAATGTCTTGCTACAAGCAGATTCAAAACAACATTGTATCTACATAAGGGCATGTAGATCCCATGCCCTGGGGCTTGAAGAAGATTAGGCCTTACAGTTAAAGCAATTAGCTCATCCTTCATTTTGAAGGCAGCCTTGATTACCACAGCAAAAGTCAGGACTCCTCACTACCCCAGGAAACTCAGGGTGACAAACTCCAAACACCTGGACAATATTATACCCATGCTGGGTATAATTGATAATGACAGCTTCAGGCTCTTGCTTCTAGCCTTCACAACACACTTCCACACACTCCGCAAGACATTGCTGCTACACCAGGCTATTCACCCAGAAGGTTTACCAAGCTGGTGATTTAAACGCTCCAACCTTTAGGCTCACAGTCAAAAAGGCAACTAGAGGAAGTACAACAGAACTGGGGAAGAACTGGTCCCGGTAATCTTGTTGTGAAGGATAATGCTATTTGAGGGAAGGCCTTCAGCTAGTATGCAGGTACCCCTGAAGTGATCTGAGAAAGTTAGCTGCAGTATTTCTGTGGCTTCTTGTTTCTAGAAGTCAAAGTTTGTGTGCACCCACTGTGGAGGGGAAGAGAAAATATAAATAATCCACTCAAACACAACAGCATGCTAGTGACCCTACCGGTCTGGAAAGATGACAAGTCCTCAAACAAGAGTTAACCCAGCCTCTCATAAACCAGGCCACTTGTTCAGAAAGAGGCCAGAGTTGCAATGTGGACTTTCACCATGGATCTCTCCACAGGCCACTTGCATTTCAACATGCCCAGCAGATGAACAATAACTAAGCAATTTCTCTTTTTCTTATCAGCTCCCCACATGCTAGCTAACAGCTTTTCCTCTACTAGTGCAGAGTATCTTGGCTGGCACTTAAGTACGTCCTACGGGACTGTGCCTATTCTACACTACCATGACCACCATTAACTTAGAGAAGACTATTTGAGGTTCCCAAATACAGTTACCACTAAAGACAATACAAATATATAGCTCTTCAGAGTGTAAAGGAAACTGTGTTTTTCTAATTGCACTAGTGCTCACTATCATCATGTCCTCAGAAGTACATAAGCATGTTCCTTCAATAACACAAGAAAACTAAAAGTCTCTCAGTCACTAAGAACAGAACAAAGAACAGTAACAAGAAAAAAATGAAATTATCTGAAAAGATCAGACCATTACCAAAGTACAATGAGATCTGCTACCACTTAATGATTTTTGACATGTCTGGAAGCTGTTAAGAACAGCCTAGACTGGCAAGATTTTTCCACCCGCCTGGATAAACAGCATCCTCTACCAATCACAACAGCGGGGAGAAAAGATGCCAACCTATGCAGCCTGCCATGCTGCCTCGCCTAGATGAGTTCCCAGCATAGGTCATCACGTGCACATCTCAGCGCTCCTCAAACAGATCACTTCAGTTTTACGTTAGTTTGCACCACACCAGAAATCCTCCCAGACTGGGAGAAAGACCATGTAATTATTTGCCCTTGATACGCAAGATAAATCATAACAGAAGTTTATTATTTCTTAAGCACTTCTGTTAACTGAAACAAACCCCTGGTCCATAAAGCCTCACTATAATTTAGAGTTAGTGACAGAATAAAGGTGGGCCAAAGGTTTTTCACCTGGGCTACACTATTAGACTTTGTTCACATCATGTTGGCTCACTGGTATACATCCTGTCTAGATATTTATGCTGATCCTATAGCTTAACTGAAAAAGCCAGATCAGGTGGAATCAATAACAAGGACTTACAATGAAATAATTGTATTCCTATCTTCATATCTTATACAAAAACATTCATGCCAAAAGTTATAGAGAATTTCCCTCTAAGCTTGTTTCTTTTAAAATTACAGTAGTTACACCTCTTCTCTTTCAAAAGCTCTCGTTACTCATACGAATCACCACCTCTCTTCTTCAGTGAAATGGCAATCTTGAATCCTCGTAAGTTGCTACATAACTTTTATTTAAACGAGTGTTGTACTGTTTTACCTACTCTGACAGTACTCCATCCCTTTGGTATCTGAAGTCATTAGCTGTATTCTCTCTCCAGTTATCCAGGGAGGAAAAAACCCTCATTTTGAGGTTTAAAAAAACCAAAACACCTCCAAACCAGAAAAAGTACAAAGCTTTCCAAGGGCTACCAATCACCTTTCATTCCAATCAGCAGACACACAAGAAGTCACAATGCCTGTTCACCTACCTGCCAATCCTCTGTGTATCACTTCCATCATTTGAGCTTTGAGCAGACCAGGGTTAAGTAATTCCCCAGTTTCTGTATTATGGGATGGAGTTACCACTGGTTGTGAGGGAAGATGCTCAGCTACTTCCCCTCAGCCCAAACACCTACAGTCCAGGGGCCAATGTCCTACCTTAGTTCCTTTCAAATAACACCACCACTTCCAGTGCATAAAAGATACATGTTAAAAGCAAGGTCCCTGCAGACACTCCGGCTCAATACCTACTTGTAATGTCAAAGACAATGACAGCCACAGCAGAGTCACGGATGTAGCTGGGAATGAGGCTGCGGAACCTCTCCTGGCCGGCTGTATCCCACAGCTGCAGCCTGATCTGGGAAATGGAAAAGTGTAGGGGAAGGGGGAAAGGGAAAAGCAGGAAAATGGAAAACAAAACCAAAACTCAAGTGAAATAAAAAGAAAAAAAATGCAAGGCAAAAATAATGCAACAAAAGGAAAGTTAAAATGGAACAGAAATGTGAAAAGAGCCAACGGCACTTATAACTGCATTCTCGCAATAATCTCAGCCTAGTGTGTCTGAGAAACCTCCCTCCCTCCATAGACCCATTAATAACTCGCACATTTGAACATGTTCTTCTATTTAGTCACAAAACCAAGACGTCCCTAAAAAATATCTTCTCGTATCACCTGCTAATGAGGGACATAAGCATACATACCTCAGTGCATCCTGCCATGTCAGGACTTTGGCTATAACAGCCACACAAGCAAACTGCAGCCTACAGCTAGCTAGGTGCTCCTAACCATAAGGACTACATCACCCCACTACTGATTAATCCACTGCAAAGCCTGATGTCAAGTACTGAAACATAGTGGGGTACAAGCCAGTACAGCCAATACCCTCTAGACTGGCGTATCTTGTGCTTAAATCCAACAAGTCTGGGAAGATATCAAGACTCAGAAAAGGAACTACTACTCAGTCTTTCAAGAATGAGGTTGTAGCTGTAACATGGAACTGGCAGCCTCACAGTCAGGAGCCAGGATGGGGCTTCTCGTGGCCCCAGTTTGCTTAGTGCCACAGCTCCCAATGCACTGGCAACGTGCTGGAAATGGCACACTTACAGCTGCTCTTTGTGGGAGGCTACGGGAGATGGTTTTGAAGAACCCAACTCCACATATATTTGTCCCTTCTGCTGGCTAGTAGATGCTACCCAGGCCATATTTAGAGCTGAGTAATGTGGCACAGGTATAATTTCAAGATACATTATTTGGCATAAGGCCATATCAAATACGCCAAAGCGCACGCCACAGAGACTTAGCATTCCTCATTTCAAACCCAGCACTATGTTTTGCCTATTGCAAAACACAGTATTAGCCACATCTGAGAAATTATTTCAATGTCTGAATTTTCCTAGCCTGTATTCTTGTATTTCTCCCTCCTCTTATCTACAATCAACACCTCTCTGTTATTTAAACAGTCTTTATGGGCTCCATGGACCACTTACATGATCAGGAAAGCAAACAGTATATCCAACATTGGAAAGAAAATGGTACTGGATAGCGGGCTAGCGGGTGAATGACATCCTGACCTACACAACCACAAGAAATCAAGACTACACTGCTGAAAACAGCACACAGGCGTTCCAACTTGCCTTCAAAGGTGTCAAGCAGCATTCCCAAGATCTTTTTCTTCTTCTGCCACTGCCAGTACCATTGAAGAATGTTATCCAAGTTGTTTCTCCAAAACAAAGATTAAGCAAGGTCTATTCTAATAGCGAATCACTGGTAAGACGGCTGAGAAGTGCTCAGGAAACTCACCACACACACTGGGCTGAGACTTCTTCAGAAGCAACAGACCCAAAGCAACACAAAGGACTTCCATTGCACCATTGGCCCCTTCCTCCCTGCAACAGTTTCATACTTCTCAGCCATTAGTAACACTAGCAAAAAGGCAAGTACTAGAAAAACATGAACTAATGAAAAGACAAATACTGAAAGACAGGAAAGGGATGTGAGGGACCTCTTTATGCAAAAAGGAATCTCATGTAAGCTAAATCCAAAATTACTTTATTAACACTAAGTGAGAACTGTATTACAAAAGGAGACTTTCTACAAGGAGGAACAATGCCACCACTGGTAATCTCTAATGACCTCAAGACTTGGAACTGCCTACGGTCTGCTCAGACCCATTTATACTGACAATCCCAGGGGCAGAGCTGCAAAATCTGGGAGCAAACTACACCTAGGGGAGACAGCCCATAGCAGACAGCCCATTTCCTGGGATACGGTCATTAGCTTGCCCAAATTTTGCACAAAGGATTTTGACTTCATTCTAGAGGTATCAGATATTAACAAGTATCAGAAACAGGAGTGGGTCAGTGATTTGATTCAACAAAGGCCGTCCCTCTGAAGGCTGCTGTGGGATTTCAGCAGCCATTGGAGGAACGGCCAGGCGAAACAGCACACACATCAACTGCTGCTCCCCAGACTGCAGTTGCCATGCTATCACACAGATGCCTCACTTACCGTGCGATCTTCAAGATACATTGTTTTTGACAGGAAATCAATTCCAATGGTTGCCTGAAAAGAAGAAAAGCGTTAGTAACTGCAACTTGCCTTACAGCATCTGCAAATCGGATCTTTCTATACAAACTCTCAGAAATGTTCACAAACTTATAATTAAGCTGCTGAAGTCATTTGCCTTCAATATAGTTGATAAAAACAGAGCAATCTGGAGATCTACACCATCTTCATTTCCCATCATTCCTCCAACACTTCTCAGCTGCACAAGAACCTGAGTCTGGAGTTTAGCCTCAGACATTCATGCATCTTAATGCAGATCAGATCTGAACTGCCCTCTCTTTCTGCTCTACCGCAATTCAGTCTGGTAAGAGCTATCTTATTAAAAATAACCAAAAGGTGGAGCAAATTACATATATAAATTGTGGGCAACTGTGCTGAAAGCTAAAAAGTCATGTTTATTTGGGGGCTTTCCATTTCAGAACGTGCTTCCTTTCCGGTGACATTCAGAAGCTTCATCTCCCAGGTAGTTCTTTCTGTAAGTCTCCTTCCATTCACGTTTCCATTGCCGTACAGCAATTCCACTAAAGACACTTAAAGTAATTTACCAAGTTAGATGCACTCCCAGGCACTTAAATCACGCAGATGTCCTAGGCCATCATAACCCTGGGAAACAGGAGACAGGCTACTGATGTAACAGATTTGAGTATTTTAGACAGATTATCTCCAGTCTTAACAAACACAGGCAGCATAACATGTTCTGGAAGGTTTCCATCAGAATGTGAACCATTTAACATTAGAAGAGACCACAACAGTCAATTTCTGTAGTTAGTACTTGTTTCTGGGAGTCCTGTTTTTTGCAGCCAGGACAGGGTTTATAACAACTACAATAAGCAGATAAATCTACAAAAGCACCTTACAAAAATCAGGAAGAGAAACACAGAAAGCACAAGAAGATCCAGTTCCAGTGAACGACTTGTCCTCAAGAAAACAATCTTCTCTTCCTTTTCCAGCTTAAAATTACCCCAGCCTAAACAAGTAACTCTTTCTGGCCTGAATTAAAAGAGAACACCCTTGTCTCATCTTCCTTAGAAATATTTGGTATTCCCTTGAAATACCGCTAAGTGCTTTTGATGCAACTAACTCTTTATGAAATCTTCAGGCCTCTTACACATCTTCAGCTTTTCATCTGCAGCCTCTTCATCCCTATCCTACTCTTTCCCTGCCAAGATCTCCCTGGCAATCTCTAGCTATAGTCTTTTAGTTAAAAAAATAGTAATAATAAAAAAAACAGAGAGAATACACCACGGTGACTTCTTGCAGATCTATCTATGCACTCCAGACTCACAGGCTAGAGACCAAGAACCATCATAAGCGTGTTCATATCTTATTCTTTCTGTTTCCTGAGACTTCCATATCCACCGTTAGGCATCCTGACCATCGTCTTCACTATTAGCCAACCCCATAAACCAATGTTTCTCCCTGTTTTCTTCAAGGCTTCTCACACATCCAGACAGGTTCTAAACCTTGTTTCTTTTTTGTACACTGTAATCCCTAACATCACTTGTTTAGGCTTAATCAAGAAGTCTCATCTCCATTTAAAGGCACATTACAACCTTACATATGATACTGAACTGACATCTCACGGGGAAACGTGCTTGCTCCTAACAGTTCTCACAGGCATACATTTTAATAGCAGGCAATCGTTTTACTGATATATGTATATTAAAAAAAAAAAACAAACAACAAAACCAAAAAAACTACCACATACCTGGTAAGTATTGTCAAAACTGTCATACATAAACCTGGTGATCAAAGAAGTCTTCCCAACTACAAAAGAAGAGAAAAATTACTTTCGAGCAGCAGTGGAAAAAAAAAATAACCACTGCTTTGGGAGTGACATGCTGGTAGTGCTGATCTGAATGAACTTGCCAACCTAAGGATATTTCCCAGCAACACCCTCCTCCAAAATAACCGGCTACATCCATTCACAAAATGACAGAAGTATGTTAAGCTAAATCAATCTACATAGGTAAAAAATTAATCATAATGAAAACTTGTTCCTCAAATTAGGTACATTGTGATGTATGTGACAAAGAATTATTTGTTTGCTTTAAGCAAGCAATAAATCTGCTTGGTTACTCACATTTTGCTACTTATGTAATCACCAAGTCTTGGACTTCTAGACACAAACATCAAAACAAGACATGGTGATGGCCTGGACACTGTTCAGCTGCCTTGGCTGGATAGAAAAGCCACATTCAAGACATACCCTTTCTTCATAACAAGATTTTAGATAAAGAGTAAACTTTGGTGGCTTACTTAAAAACTTTACATTTATGTCTCCAAATATTATCAAGAGACAAAGTGCAGAACTGACAAGAAATAGGACCCAAAGATAAGATCTCTGATTCTCCCTCAGGAAGCTGGAGGAAGCCAAAAAAAATTCAAAGGACATGGAACGAAGAGAAAAGGAAAAAGGAATACACTGCCTATAAAGGTTCTGAAATTGTGAACATTGGAGAGGGTTAAAACCACGTTAGACAAATGGCTGTCAGCAGCAGTCAACCCCGCCTTGGTAAGGCAGAGGAATTAGACAACTTCTGGAAATTCCTCCAAGACCTACAGTTATGGGACCGAGGAGGAGGTAAGCAGTAAGAGATCTAAAGAGAGTAATACAGCAAAGAATACCACGATTTCAAGAAAAAGGTACAACTGATCCATATGTTATGAGGAAAGGGGTGTAAAAGGGAGGCAACTTCCAGGTAAAACACAAACCAAAAATGAAGACATAAGGGAGGCAACGGCCACGCTATACAAACAACGCTGCTTTGCCGTTCATTTTCTCTCTCCGGTACACGCCACACACTCGGTGCGGACACGACCAGAGAGGCACAACACACGGGGCGGAGCAGCGCCCCGAG
>VZSZ01005430.1:241076-261934 GCA_013398815.1 Ibidorhyncha struthersii | reverse complement strand
GGGCGGGGCCGGCTGGGAGCGGCCGCCGCCGCCTTCTCCAGCGCTTCGCCCTCCCGCCGAGGCCCGCAGCAGCCTGAGGTACCGGCTGCCCGCTTCGAGCTCTCCCACGGCCCCGGGGTGGGCCCCGCGCCCCGGCACCACGACACAGAGCCTGCACCGGGCCACTGGGGCGGGTTTATTTATAACGGTGTCACAGAGTATTGCATAACGCAGGCAAACGACAAACACGCTGGTGATGGCGCTCGGCCGGGCTCCGCTGCGCCCTCCCTTGTCCCCTGGCTGGCAGCCATGGGTGCAAGGAGGTGGGAGCACTGTCCTGCACGCAGTCGGGCTTTCCAACGTGGCGGTACCGGGGGGAGATGCAGCGGCTCCCACCACCGCAACCAGAGCTTGGAGTCGGTGCGAGAAGCCCGGGGGAGGAGGGTGTACCTAGGGGAATACGTGGCACCGCACCTAGAGGGCTGAGGTGGCTGCACCGCATGCGGTGCGGTGCGGTGGGGAACTTGCTACGGGCGTCTACGTCCCGAACGGGGACGTGTGGGACCGGTGGCTGTCCGTGCGAGCAGGCAGCAGGTTAGCTTTCCTCTTTGTCAGCTTCCTCCTTCTCATCTTCATCATCTTTCTCCCCCTTGAGTTTTTGGCGAGCGAATTCCTCGATGACGATGTCCTCCTCGCTGGAAGGGAGAGCAGAGCTTGGTGAGGCCATGCTCTGGCTGCCCGACTGCATCTCAGCGAAGAGGGTGAGATCCCTGTTGACACCCAAACCCTGCTCCTACTAGGGGACAGCACGCGAATGCTGCTGGTGCTTGCCCTGGCCCCGTCACCCCACACGCTTCAGGGAACAGTCAGGTCACTGTGAGCTATGGCCTAACCTGAGCACACAAATCCAGGACAGATCACTGGCTCAGCTGCAAGCATATGTAACCAGAGGAGCTGGGTGAGAGCAACTGCAACTTTTGGTGTTGTTTAGGACAATATTTTGCATTGTTAAGGGAAAAAAGGGAAGGAAAAGAAATTGAAGTGGAGACAAAGAGATTAGTTACCTCCTTGCAAAAGGCAAGCAGCAGATGACATCAAGGGAGAGCCACAAAATGAAAAGTGGGGGAAGAAAACGGAAAAAAAGAGTCAGCAAAACTGATTCCAAAAGCCTGTGAATGTGAAACGACTTGGCAAAATCTACAGGGAGCGATGGTGGGGACAGGCCAAGACATTTCCTCCTCTGGAAGTTTAAATATGCTTGCTGAGCTGGGAAACTGATAGGCTTTGGTGTGAAAGCTCTGCAGTTGCAGCCCAAGTTTCCAGGCTCCAAATCCCAGTGCTCGTGTCCCATTGCAGGGTGTAACCAGACACAAAAACAGCCTTTTCGGCCTGTGCAAGCCAGGGCCGGCTGTGGGGCTGGTTGGCGGCCGTGGCTGCCAGGCACAGCTGCCAGGAATGGGTTTGGCACACTGCGGCTTCCCGGAGGGACGCAACCCCAGCTGTGGCTTCAGCTGGAATAAGCTCATGTTATTGGAGGAGAAGAGGGCTCTGGCACTGGGGAGCATGTGGGGGCACGGGGCTGTGACCAGTGCTGCTTCCAGCAGCTGAGGGACCTCAGCGTGCGGTGGATGGGGACAAAGCCATAGGGGATGTTATGTCCAGTGGTGGCACTTGTGACTGTTTGCAGCAAGGGAAGTTGTAAAATAAGCCCTGGAAATTTGCAGAACATGTCCCGAGCCCAGCATTTGAATCCTCCCAGCCTGTGACAACGCTCCTGCTGCCTGTGCCACCATGGAGGGTGTCATGCTCTCTGCTGTGACATAGGTGCTCAGGACTTTGAGGCCTGGATGATTTAATCCAAGGATGTAACCTTGATATGGAATGGGGCATCACATCCATCTGTGATGGATCTGTCACATCTATCTATGATGGATCTGTATAGTTTATGTGTTAGAGGAGAGACTGACTTGAGGTATAAGGAAACATCTCGTTACCTTGGCTTATCTGTAGTCCATTGATAAGCAAAGCACAGGGAGGCAAGGATGGGAAGAGAGATACACATGTGGGTTAATACAGGAAGGGCATTTCAACTAACATCTCTTCTTAATACTCAGGTGTTTTTCTGGAAAGATATTGAGATGGGCGGCAGCCGGGGCACTGGGGGAAGGAGGGCTGCTCCCACAGCTGGTCCCAGACAAATGGTGGCTGCCACGCAGCCAGAGCAGCTCTGTCTGTCCCACAGCCAGCCATGCTGGGGCAGAGCAGGGCCCTTTGCATGGAGGTGGCTGCATCAGCATTGCTTTCACCAGTTCCTGTCTGAATGGGGACTGCTTCTTCCTACCCTGTGTTTTGGCAGCATCCCAGGCATTACTTACTGTCCGCAGGCTTTGGGTGCATCAAGATGACAGGCAGCTCGACACCAACATCACTGGAAGGAAAAACACTTCTTTCAATAAACCCGCCCAGCGCCACACCATGCTCGGCCCTGCAGGCAGCTCTCCCCTTACCTGGAAGTGAGATCCCCCAGGATGCTGTGGCAGCGGGAAAGAAGGGACAGAAGTCAGCCAAGGCAGAGGA
This sequence comes from Ibidorhyncha struthersii, assembly GCA_013398815.1. Lineage (NCBI taxonomy): Eukaryota > Metazoa > Chordata > Aves > Charadriiformes > Charadriidae > Ibidorhyncha > Ibidorhyncha struthersii. The sequence goes on along the minus strand of VZSZ01005430.1, from coordinate 259,378 downwards.
GGGGAGGTGTTAGACTTTGCTTTATAATAAAGTAGAAGATGATGTATAATAGGGGTGAAGGGCAGCAGTGATGGGGCTGGAGGGGTAGGAGTCAGAGCAGCCCAGCGCCCGGCTGCCTCATGGCCTGGGAGAGCGGGGCAGGGACGAGGGAGCCCATGGCATGAGTCCCTTTGTCATTTGCCTGGTGGTACAAAATCCCACAGCACAGCCCAAGGGGACAGTCCCTACCCCTGTGCCCACAGAGCCTCACCCTCCTCGAGACACCACCAGGTTGACCTTCACTTTGTAGGATACCAGGATGCCCAGCACCTCCTTGTCCATGCCGGGTCTCAGGCTAGGAGAAAGTCAGAGCAGAGTGGTGAGGCAGGCAGTGATGCTTGCAGACCCCGTCTGTTCCCCCAACGGCAGCTCCCGGGGCTGTCTCTGTGCCCCATTTCGTATGGGGTGCACTGGGGTTTAGCAGGAGAAGACAATGCAATGTGGCAGTAAAAGAGAGGGGAGGACAGGTCACTTGGCTGAAGCCGCAGAGCAGTTTCTGGAGGCCACTTGAGCTGCCTGAGCTGGGATTTACTGCCAAGACAAGACCTGATGCAGCTCTGCAGAGGGATACAGGGGCTTTGGACGATGGTTGGGAATGGGAATCTTCATCTCTCCTACAAGACGGAGAGGTGGGTCTGTGGCCGTGTGACAAAATCCCTACATTTTCCAGCTGGATGGGGTGGGCTCAGGCACAGGAGGTGTGAGGGACCCTTGGTAGGAGTCCAGAGCATCCTGAACAGCGGGAAGCTGTCGGAGGGGGAGTGAAGGCATGGGTCCAGCCATGGCAGGGAGCCGGGGGAGCCCGCCTGGCTCTTACATGGTGGTGGAGGCCAGGTTGGTGTCCTCGTGCTTGAGCTTGCCATCGAGAGCGAGGCCTCGCTTCTCACGGTTAGCTGAGAGCGTGGGGGTGACGGAGTATGTTTTGGAGAAGGTGGAGTTGGCCGCCACGTTCTCGCTGGAAGGCATGGGAGAGGAGAGCTCAGAGCCAGCATCAGCCTGGTGGGTGCTAAGCATTGCACCAGGCACCTGGGCAGAGCCAGACCCCCCTGCCCTGCCCTCCTTGTGCAGCTGTCTGGTTCTGTTTCCTCCTTTTGTTCCCTTATACAACCACTTCTTTTTTCAACCCTCCGCCTTTGCTGCAGCCCTCCTCATTCTCAGGGGCACAGAGGCTGCGGCTGGCCTCAGAGATGCAAAGCGAGGAGAGGAAGCAGCCGGGGGCAGCTGTGCACCTTCCCCCAGGGACATTCCCAGCCGACACCAGCAGCACGGGGGCACAGCGTCCACAGCCTTCCTTCTCCTCTGCTTCCTCTGCTTTTCTAACTCTGTTGTTTTTGCTGCTTGGTGTAAAACTGTCTTCCCCACCCCCTCTTTCCATCACTCTCCCCTCCTCCTCCTCCTCCGTCTTCCTCCCTCTGGCCGTGATGCTGCACCACCCCCAGCCCCTTTTTTACTCACTTTATCTCCTCAGTGCACACAGTCTTCGTGTATTTATCCAGTGAATAGAGGACCACATCTGTGATCTGATCAACTGAGGAGAGACAAGAGGGTTCAGCATTGGTGATGCGGCAGAGGCACAGGCATGCAGTCCCCATGTCTGACGGGGAGGCTGGTATGCGGTGTGCACCCTTCCTGCCCACTCTCACCAGAAATCTTAATTTTTTTCACAATCTTGTTGGTGGTGTTGTTGATGTTGACGGTCACATTGATGGGGTCTCCATGGTAGTAGATCTGCAGTGGGAAGAGGCTCAGTTACACAACTGAGCATCCCAGTCCCCATCTCTGGGGATGCAAGTGGTGGCACGAGCCAGGGGACAGCCTTTGTACTGACCTCCTTATCCAGAGAGGCTTCGAGGTGCAGGGGTTTGTCGGACATCATGAACTGCCGGGTGGTCTCTGACTTCGGGGCTGGCCCCGTCTTCAGGGGTGCAAACTGGATCTTGCGGATGATGAGGCGCACCGAGTTCCTGCGGGATGAGAACCGGTCACTCCCGGTCCCCCCAGCAGGGATGTGTTGACACAGCTTTCAAGGGGGACATGTCGGCTGTCTTCAGGGACATCACAGTGTCTCTAGCTGAAGGATGCAAGCTGCAGCCTGGTCTTAGGATGTGGTGGGCGCTGACATGGGAACCACTGTCCCTCCTTTGGGCAAAGTACCCGATCCAACTGGGGCACAGGCTGACAGCAGGTCCTTGGCCTGACACCTGAGCTGGCCACCTGAAAACCATCCAGTGGTTCAATTTTAGGGCCACGGGGCAGGGAAGGGATCACCTACAAATACCTTTTGTGAATTTTCTCCTCCAGATTTTCAGCACAAAATCCTTTGACCTCGAAGTCCACGCCACAGGCCTGGGGGAACACGTACAGTCACTAAGCAGGAGGGGCTCAGAGCTGCCTGAGGTTTAGGTTCATTCCCCTCCTTCCTCCACTGCGTCCCCGGAGATCCCGGTCCCTAATCCAGCCCTCCTTCCTCCCCAACCCTCATCCCATGGGCCACATCCCCACAAAAAGAAGCAGCTCTCATTTTTGGCACCCTACAACTTAAGCCCCTGCCAGGGAGAACAGGTCCAGGGGACACAGGTTGGGGACAGCAGCTCACCTTTCCCACATCATCTGGTCCTGGCTGGAGGGTGACTGAGCAGGGCAGGTTGGTGGCAATCTGGACAGAACAAGGAAAGAGAGAAAAAAGTAAATAAAGAGCATGCCCAGAGATGAGCCCTGGAGTGCACCATGGAGGTGTGCCATCGGGAAGGCTCGAGCAGCCCCTACCTCGAATGTGAAAGGGTAGGCATTCTCCCCGAGCTTCTTCATCAGCTTGTCCTGCAAAGGAGTGAGGGTTTTGGGTGCCTGGTCCGGCACTGGCGGGAAGATCTGGGTGGTCAGGACATAGAGGTCCTTCCTGAAGGTCAACCCGATAACATCGAGGTCATCTCGGCCGTAGCGAAATGCACAAGTCAGCGTCACATACACTGAAGCCAGATAGAAATGGAGAGGAGCGGGGTTAGGGGAAGGGTGAGATAAAGGGAAGGCACGGGGGGAAAAGGGGTTGAGAAAAGAGGAAAGAAAGAAAAACTAGTAACTCTTTAGGCAAAATATGACCCTGTTATCAGGACCCAGACCTCAAACACCAAGTTAACAGGATTCATCACATCTTTCTGCAAGGCATGGGTAGCTTCAGAGACAGCGCCCCAGGCAGAAAAGGTAAGAAGTAGGAGGCAGCTTTCCTTGCCAGGTCAGCCACTGTTGCCCTGATGTACGACGAGCTGTAGATGACCCGTCGCAGATTTAACTTGACTACAGTCCCAGGTTGCTTGTGAGTTTTGAACTGGTTTCTATCCCCTCCCCTTATAATGTGGGGTTTTGTGTCTTAATACCTTTTCTGTCCTTTAGGTACTCTGGGTCGATCAGGCAGATGCCATCTGCAAACAAGCAGAGAAAAAGGACCAGTGAGCTCAGCCGCCTGGGAAGATCCTTGCAAAAACACAGTGCTTTTTAAAGTTGAATAATCTGCTCATCAGCTGGGGAGGCGACTGAGGGGAGCTGCTGGTCAGGGGATGGCGATGCCTCCTCCAGCATCAACACCAGCAGCGTGACTGGGTTGTTTGGCTAGTGGACTTTGTCCCTTTCCCCACCATTTTTCTGTAAGGGTATTTGAGGAAAACGGGACATTTGCTCCTCCAGAGCTGCCCTTGCTCCTCCTGCTCCGAGTGGGAAGCAGAGGTGAGCGGCCACCAGCACAGGGACTGGTGCCCCCTAGGCTGCTCACTGCCTGTGCTTCCCCCTCCATAGCCGGCACAGCCCCACTCACCTACAGAGTCCACCGACTCCACGTGATCCACAAAGTCTCTCTTCCCTAGGTAGATGGATAACTGGAGGCAGTGCACAGTCAAATGAAAGGGGGCAACAGGTTAGTGTTTGCCATTGAATTGGCCAAAATTTTCAAGCCCTTCGTTGTGTCGTGGGGCTCATTAACCCTGCTGTTAGCACGTTGGACCATACATCGCATTTAAGGGTCCATATAGAATTTCTTTTTTTTAATTTCTGTTTTGAAAAGCGAGCCCTGTAGTGGCATCATGGGAGGAATAGCAGGAATCAATCATATTCCAAAGGGAAGGGAAACCCCGCCTGCATCCCGTCCTGTGGGCAGAGCCACCCCCAGAGGAGCCCCAGGAGAGCCTGCACCTTGGGCTGACCTGCACCCAGGGACAGGGCACACAGTCCCGCCTCTGTGCACATGGACTTACCTTGCCATTGGGGCTGGTCTTCTTGAACACCCTGCAGAGGAAATACAGACAGATGTGTTGGGAATGCCCTGGATGAGGCTGGATGCAGCGCAGCACAGCCCATTCCGGGGGCAGGGAGGGAGGGGGTGGCCATTCGTCTCCTTGGGGCAAGGAGGGAGAGGGCTTTGCTGCAAGCATGGTGCATCTCCAAAAGCTATGCCAGAGCGTGCACAGGATGTCCTGGCCTTGGGGAATTCAGTGTCCTGCAAATTCAGAGCCAAACCTGCTCTGGGGGATGTCATGCTCCTGAGCTCAGTGTGTGACCATGGAGGAGGGGGTTGCATTAGCTGTCTGTGTCTTAAGGGCAAGTGAGAAGACAGCAACATGCAGAAGAAAAGAGAAGATGCTTTGTTGGCTCCACGATGGCTTGCTCCACCTCTCTCCAGTGAGCTCAGGTACTGGCCTGTGGGGGCAGCGGGTGGGGGGAGCCAGGAGGCTCGCTTTCTCCCTCTGCTCCTGCCCTGCAGTGCCCTCCTCCCTTCCAATTAAAAAAGAAGAAAAAAAGACACTTACTTTGCTCCTTCTGCCATTTTAAGTCAGTGGCCACACAGGCAGGGATCTGCGGGGAGAGATGGAGAGGAAGTGCTGGGTGAGGCGGTGGGGAAGGGGCAGCCGTCGGCCGTCGCCAGCCACCGGCACAAAATCATTCACCTCCCAACGAACTGCAGAGCCCTCGGCCACAGCGCTCCTGGGCCTTTCGCCTTTGCAGAACTCAGATGCTCCAGGTTCAGCTGGAGCTGCCCAGCTTCAGGGCACACAGGAGGCACGTGGTAGCGGCTGGAGACCTGGCAGGGCAGCTGAGCTGAGCAAGCCCCTTGCTCCTGGCCGAAAACACAGTGAAGACGAGGTGGAAGAGAAAAAGGGAGAGCGATGCCCCAAGCAGGCAGGCTTCAGAAAATAGGAAGCACGGGGTTGACTCCCAAGGGAGTGAGTTCAAGGCTGGTTCAAGGCAAGAAAATGAACAAAAGGGCTTATGGAGTTTCAATTTTATGAATTTTTCTTGTCTGCAGGAAATTGGCTGTCGTGTCTCAATGGCAGGAATGGGCTTGTTCCGTCCCGTCACTCACAGGAGAGCAAGGAAACCACAGGCAGAAAGGTTGAGGGCAGCTTAACCGCCCCATGAATAGGGGGATCTCAGGGCGCATGGCCCTGACCCATAGCCCCTCCATCCGCATTCCTGGCTGGCAGCGCCAGAGCCAGCTCTGGGAGGACAGTGCTGGCAGCCCTGCCCAGCCCCGCCTGACTGTGCTGCCTGTGTTTTGCTTGCTCAAGCCTGGCATCCAGAGTTAAACCGTAAATATTGCACTGATCACCAGCTGATTCGCTGGGAGATTAGATAGGATGAGCTCAGCTTCTTAAAGTTAGGCAGCTCTGACATTAGCAGAGCTTAAGCCCAGGCAGGATTTTAAGCCCCAGGGGCACGTGGGCAGAGTTGCCTCTTTACGCAACCGAAGGGATGCAAGGGGAGAAAGAAGAAATTGATATGGGGGGAGGAGATGATCCTCTTCCCCACGGGAAAAAAAGGGATTAGTCCCAAACACAGGATCTTTGGTGCCCTCGGGTGCTGCAGGATGTGAAGCTTGGGCATCCTCGCCTGCAGGGTTTCTTGGGCAGCAGCAAGAAAAAGTACAAAGGGAGCAGGAGCAGAATGGTGCCATCGGCTCAGCGCTCTCCAGAGCCCGGGAATTGGGAATGAGGTCATGAAAGGTGGAAGAGAGAAGAGCTGAACTCCTCCTCTGCATCTCCCAAGACCGAGAGGGGACTCAGACCCCTTCTGGCTTGGTTAAGCTCTCCCACACTGCTACCTGACCCCTCCACCCATGCCCTCTGGCTCAGCCATGCTGAAATCCTTTTGGCCACATTTTTCTCCTTTCAGCCCCAAACCACCCTCCTTCCAGCCACAGTATGGCACTAATGTCCCTGCGCCCAAGTGTTTTACAAAACAGCCCCAAAGCACTGGCAGGGCCCAGGCAGCAGAGTAGGCAGCACTCACCTGGGGAGTAGATGGATAGACAGACTCTCTCCTCTTCCTCTCCCAGCGCGTCCCACTGCCACCCAGTCACTATGGACTGCTCCTGGTCCTGCAGCTTCTTATACCCCCCTGGCAGTCCCTCCCCTGGCATCTGATCTTGCCCACTCGGCTTTGGCTGGAGATGTGGGGGGTGTGGGTGTGTGTGTGTACCGTGGGAGAGGTGCTTTCGTGAAGAATCCTATTAGTTTATTAACTAGGGAGACGCTTCATGAGTAAGAGTGGGCTATAAATATGGCTGCTGCCGGAGCCCTGAGAAAGCAGCTTACGGAGATCAGCAAAGAGGGCTTAGGAGTAAGGTGATGGTAATTGAGGTGGAAGCTCTGCTCCTGGTGGGCAGGGGTGAAGGCAGGGGCATAGGCAGATTCCCACGGGAGTTCTCTACAACTGCTCCCACGGCAAGTGGAGCTGGGCCAGCCTTGGCCATGAGGGTGGAGGGAGATGGCAGAGGGGAGGGAGGGACCTGCTGGGTTTTATCCCTTCCTTACACACTTTGCTGGATGGCTAATGGATGGGAAGCGCAGGCAGCTTCTTGCATAGTCAATGTGCCTGTCTGTCTGGTCACCTAGAGTTGACCTGCTGTGGTCCAGGGCACATGGGACACCCTTGCTACAGGGACACTGATGTACAAGATGATGGGGCAAAGGTACACACAAGGCTCGGGGCTGCAATGGCAACTCCCTCGCCAGGCTTCACTCCCCCTGAAGCAGCAGGGAAGGGCCAGCCGCCCCTCAGTGGTGGGACATGGACCTGTCACCATCCCCTGGTACCACTGGGCAATCTGCTCAGCCCCACGTCATTTCATAACACCGCAGGCTGGCCTCGCCTGACCTGATTAGCACATCATTAATTCAAGGTTTGCTGCTGCAAATAGAAAACTTTTGAAGGCACAGAGTGGATTTGCCTTACAGCAGCCAGGAGAGAAGCGCTCCCTACTACTGTCCTTCCTCAGCTGTAGCTGGTGCACAGGATCCCCCTCCCACAGGGGTGGCTGCAGGATGCTCGTGTGGATGCTGCCCCCGGGTTGGCCCTATGGACAGGGCACAGATTGCAAGGATAGCCCAGGGCAGCCTGCAAACTGCTCCAGCAAGGTCCCACTCATCAGCTTCCAGCATCCCTCAAGCCCTTGCTTGCTTGGCCAGACCCTTTGCTTTGATCATGCACTTGGTTCTGAGCACCAAGGTCAGGATGTCCCTGCTCACCACTGTACCTCCATCCCAGAGCTGCCAGCAGCCTCCTCCCAGCACCCTGGATTAGCTCAATGACCTTTACCACCTGGGTATGGACTCCTCCCAAATGCAGCCCACCTGTGCCTTTGCCCCGTGGGCCACCAGGAGCCACCGGGAGCCACCATGAGCCACCACAACACACCAGCCCCACTGCTCAGGGCTTTAGCTGTCAGCACACGTTGCCTGGGGCCGGGACTTGTGATTTCTTTAATTGCACAGAGGAGAGCTGCTTAGTTTGCAGATTAGTGGGTGCTATTTCTGCCAAGGTCAGGGGGACACGTGAACTGTGACCTTCCTGCTGGTGGGTAGAGGAGGAGAGGGAGGCAGCCCTACCTGGATGCCTGCTGCCCAGCTGGGGGGCACGGTGGTGTGGCTACCCCCAGCACCTAATCCGGAGCTCTGTTCGCAGCTCTTTGTTAGGCTCTTAATAAGGCCCCTGAGACCAGTGCTGTCCACAAGGGCCATGGCTGTAGGGTCTGCGGAGCATGGTGAGGATGGAGAGCAGATTTCATTATGGGTGGCTTCAGCTCAGTTTAATCCTGACTGCATGGATTCAGCCATGGAGACTTTTCCCAGGTGCGGGGAGGCAGATATTTCCACCCCAAAACCAGTGGTGAGACAGACAGACCACATCCCTTCCCATGCTCACACCATGCTCCAAACCAAGCACCGGGGAAGGAAGCTGGGGATGCAACGTGGTGTTAAAAATAACAGGGAAATGAGAGAGGGCTTCTTCCTTTTTCCTGTTTAATAAATGGCCAAAGGCTCCTCTCATCTGCCTCATCCCACATGTCCCTCCAGGTCCACCTGCTGTGTGAAGCACAGCTCAGCGAGCCACTTCCAGCGGGGCAGGACATTGATGGATGTGGAGCTGGTGAAGTGTGCGGGGGCCCAGCTTCATCCCTGGCTCCCAATGGACAGTGCCCTGCAGTGTCCTGCCTCCCTGAGGAACAGCCACGGGGCTTCCCACATCCTCCTGCTTCAGTGCCCTCACTCGCAGAGTCTGCACTCCAAAGAGAGCCTGTGTGGAGCTGGAGCCACCGGGCAAGGTGGCACTGATGAGCCCACATTGCCTTCCAAAAGACAACTGTCCCCAGGTGCTGGCAGTGCTCCGCGCATGCCAGTGCCAGTGCATCTGGCAACGTCCCGGCCCAGCCTCCGGTACTGCGCACCGCAGCAGCCTTATGTAAAATCCTGCAGCCAGCGCCACTGATTTCTCAAAGCCCCTCAGAGGTCCAGATCTTCCTCCTCTGATCTGGATTAAGCGACGTGGACGGCATTAATCTGAAGCCAGGTGCCTCCGCAACAGTGGGGAATAATTGCCATGCTGTTAAGTAACAGGAGGGAGTAGCGCTGGTGGGAGCGGGTCGCTGGCAGAACAGGGGTCTCCAGCAGGATGGTGGTCTCCAGCCACTGTCCCTGCATAAACCCACCATCACTGTGTGTCCCCATGTCAGGCACTGGTGAGAGATGCAACAGCTGCCATGCGGCCTGGAGCCGCCAGCCCAAAATCAAGCAGGCTGCCCGACTTCTCGGTGGCCTCAGCCACAGGTTCCTCTCAAGGCCAGGAGCTCAGGAGGAAGCCTCAGCAGGGGCTTTTGTCACGTCCACGCTGGTGGGCATGGGCATACAGTGGTGGGGTCGGTCCTTTTGCATTGGCTCAAGGCTGCAGGGGTCAGCTCGTGATGCCAAGGGAGGCAGACAGACGGGACCGTGGCTTGGCACAGCACTTCATCCTCATCCTCCTTCTCCTCTGGCAGGAACCTGCTGTCCTGTCTCGCCCCGGAGCATCCCTGGTGCTCCCAGACACTCTGGCAGCAGATGGTGGCTGCTACTTATCTGTAATTAATTGGTGTTAATCGCCCTAGTGCAGCTCAAGCCAGCCACTTGCCCAAGTGACCGCTGGCACGTGCATGGCCTGCTTGCTCCTTGCCACGAGGAGCAAAACCTCTGGGTCTGCACTTGGGAGCTGTGGGAACCCTGGTGCTGTTTGCAGCCCCATCCTGCTGGGAAAAGCCTCCTGCCTTCCTGACCCCTTCCTGGGAGCCCCTGAACCCCTCTTCCCTTCTGCCCGGAGGCAGGGCACCCACAGATGGGGTGACAAGAATTGCATCGCAGGTGCTCAGCTCGCTTGGCTGCCTGATGCCCACAACATCTCCATCTCCGTGTGGCCGGCAGTGAACATCAGAGCTCAGCCCTGGTGCAGGCAGCAAGGTCCTCAGGAGCGGGCAGCTCAGTCGCTGCCCACACGCTGCCCACCACCCCAAACACGTTTCAGGGGCTTGCTGCTGTCCTACACCGCTGACAGTCCCCTCTCCTGGGGTGCTGTCCGAGGGATGGGGCTCTCCCCCTTCCATTGCCCCTTGCCCCAGGGAAGGATGGGCAGCGGGGAGGCAGAGCCCTGGCTGCAGGACTGCTGCTGCCTGCCCCCTGCCATGCTCAGCCCCGCATGGCTGCAGGCTTCCCCCTGTAGCAGGGCTGGAGCGGGAGGAGGAGCGAGGAGGCTGGTCCTGGCGTGGGGCGAGCAGAGCGCAGAGAAGGAGGAAGAGCTCGGTGGCTGCCGCGGTGCCGAGCGAGCGGCACGGGGAACCGAGCGGGTGGGCCCGGCTGGTGGGGCCGGGGAGCCGGGGCACTGGGGTGGGTGCTGCCTGACCCCACACTGCCGCCCCAACAGGTAGCGTGTGCCGGACAGGGCTGCCGGCGTGCCCTGCGGAAGGAAGACCAGAGCAGCCGGTACAGCATCACGGGTCCGGTCCTGCTTGGCTGCACCCTGAAAGCTCAGCTCGCTGCCCCCAGCACCCTGCAAGAGCCGCAGGAGCCCCACACCACATCTGCGAGGGACGGTGAGTGTGTCTGGCTAGTTCTGGGCTCCCATGTGCCGCTGGGGTACCAGCATGGCCTGTCCTCGCCGTGCACTGGGGCAGGATAGTGGCCCCGGGGCTGGGGCGGGAGCACGGGGTGATTCCCCCTGTGGGAAAGGTCCAATCGCTGATCTGCCCCTCTCTGTCCCCATGCACCCCACAGGCTGGAGCCCCCCACGATGAGGAGCATCCAGAGCCCTAGCATCCCCCAGCTGCCCCCCGGGTCCTGCTTCTGCCACGCTGCCTGGCTACGGGGCACCCCGTCCCCATGAACATCACCTCGGTGGCTGCACATCACCCTCAGGGACCTCCAGCCACCGTCTCGCTCGGGTACCAGGGGGGTGGTTCCCACACGCTGCCCACACCTTCAGCTTCCTCAGCTGACCCCCCGGGCCAGCCGATGGCCAGCATCTGCTGCTGACCCCCAATGCGGGGCTGGGACGGGGACACAGTGCAGCTGGTGTCCTGCTGCCTTGGAGGATGGCAGCAGCAAGCTGGTACCACCGGGACATCAGCCGAGTGGTGGCGGAGGAGCTGCTGGCCAAGGCTGGGCGGGATGGCTGCTTCCTGGTGCGGGACAGCGAGTCGGTCTCGGGGGCGTACGCCCTCTGCCTCCTGTGAGTCACCTGCCTGGCTTCTGCTCGCAGCTTCTCTCTCTTGTTCCTTGCTGGGGTCCCTCTGTCCCTCTCCCTGCTCCAGGCTGCGGGCTCCAGGCACAGCAATCCCGGCACTGCCCCTCAGGCTGGCACTGCCAAAACCTCACAGTTTTCTGCAGGGATGCCAGCGGGGTGAGCGTGGTGCCAGCTCTGTGGCACAGGGGTTTTTGAGCGATCCCCAGGCCAGCCCAGTGGAGAACCCTGTGTCCTTGGGAGCAGGCAAAAGCCAGGGCCAGCAGCCCTGCCCAGCACCAGGGCTGCTGAAAGGAGAGCCCGAAATCAAGGGCACGCCAAGCCATTTTGGGCTGCCCGCCATCCTGGCCTTGTGCGTGGGAGCGGGAGAGGCTGACTCGCATCGCCCTGCCTCTGCAAAAACAAACATCCCCTGTCCCTCCAACCCCCAACGCGGCCACATCCGGACCGTGACGCCCGCTGTTAACATCTCAGATGCCGGGACTCGGGGTCTGCATCCCCTGCCGCACCATCTCCACGCCTGGGACCGGGCTTACGGCCCCTGAGAGCACTGCTGCTGGGGGCTGCCTGCACCCTTCCTTGCTGCCTGCACCCTTCCTGCAGCAGAGCGACACGTCTGCAGTGGGGAGCACGCGGGGCGGCGCCTCGGCGGGTTTGGCAGGATGCCACCCCCTTTCCTACGGCTGGCCTGGCCCGGCGCGCGGGACAAATTGCAAACACATGGTGCCGAGGGGCGCGGAGGGTGCGGGGCACGCCAGGGGTTCAGCCAGCAGCGCCCCGGCTCTGCCAACGTCCCAGCACCGAGTTGGAGGTCAGGGCAATGCCAGACGGGATGTTGGCATGGGCAGGTGGTGGGCATGGGATGGGATGCTGTGGTGGCCTTGGGGCAAGTAGTCACAGTCACAGGGAGCACAGTACCTGGCTCCAGCTGGCCGAATGTGGAGCCACGGGACTGTAGGCACCCCAGCAAATGCTGGCAGAGATGTGGCTGAGCTCTGGTGTGCCATGGCTGTGCCCACTGCAGGCAGGGTGCTGTTTGGAGGCAGGGGGACACTGCGCATCCTCCCCTGCCAATGGGTACAGACCCAGAGCTGAGGCTGATGCTTTTAGTTCCAGAAATGAGAGCTCAGGTCCTCTCTCTGCAGAGGGGACGGGGTGTTTGCGTCAGGGCTGGGTACCAGGCACCCCCCCCCAACACTGCCACGTGCCCATGGTGTCATGGGGGGACGGTGGGGGACCCTCGTCTGCTCTCTCCCAGGTTCCAGCGGCATGTCCACACCTACCGCATCCTCCCTGATGACGAGGGGCTGCTCTCTGTCCAGGTGGGTGCAGCGGTGGGTGCCCAGAGTCTGAGTGCCACCAGGGTGGAACTCCCTGCCCTGGCTAATGCCACCGGGTGCCATGCCAGGGGGGCCACTGGCTGCGAGCTGGGGCACGGGCAGGATGCAAACGTGAAGGAGCTGAGGTGCCTGCCCTCCCTGACATGCCGTGAGTGAGCAGTGCGGTTTGCTTTTTGCACGAGCTGCCTGCAACGCCCAACACGACAGGATGCGAGCGCTTTGCAGCCACCCCTTCGGCACGGGGCCGCCTGGGAAAGCTGCCTGCCTGCCGGCTCCACGGCTGCTGCCAGCCCACCTGGGGCGGCACAGCAAAATGACTGTCCTCTTCCTGCCGCCATCCCCTGCCCCAGCTTGACCATGAAGCGCCGATGCCTGCAACATCTGTCCCCGAGATGCCTGTCCTGGCCACCAGCTCGGCTTCGCTTCCCCTCTTTCACTTCACGTTTCTCCCGGTACCCAGCTCTCTGCAGCCGCTCCTTCTGACACCCTAAAAAAAGCATCCCGAGGGTCACTAGGGACCATCCCCATCTGCTGCTCAAGGCAGATGTCTCCACACTCCTGGCTTCGCTGCCCTGCCAGGGGCTGGGGTGAGCTCTCCATGGGGCCGGCATCCAGCTGGGCACATTTTGGGGGACAGACCCGCTCGACACGGCAGTCTGGTCCACAGCCTGGTGAGGGACTGCCCCAACACACAGAGCTGGTGGAAGGGGGGGACATGACAGTACTCCCCCTCTCTGCCTCCCCAGACCATCCAGGGCATCCAGGCCAAGTGCTTCCGCACCCTCCCTGACCTGATCGGCGCATACCAGCAGCCCAACAACGGGCTGGTGACACCCCTGCTCTACCCTGTGCACCGGGCGAGGCAGGTGGCCGACGAGGACTCGGGTGAGCCGGAGAGGGAGCAGTGAGGGCTGCACTGGGCTGTGAGCAGGGACAGGGTCCCACTGAGCTGGCTGTGCTCTGCCCGCAGACGGGGAGGATGGCCGAGGCGGCGGGCACGTGGCGAGCGCAGTCCCGGCTGGCGGAGCCGGACCAGGCACGTGGCTCAGTGCTCCCATGGCCGGCCGGACCCACATCTCGCAGCAGCTGCACCAGAGGCTGCAGGAGCAGGTCCACAGCAGGTAATGTGCCCCTGCCCACCCCAGGCTGATGGAGGCGATGGGGTGGGCATGGCCACCCCTTGCTGGCCATGGTGGCATGCTCCGGGGGGGGATCTTTCCAACGATGCCCACCTGCCCTTGCAGCCCGGCCAGTGACTTCATGGGCTTCATGGCTGAGTACCTGAACCACCACCTGCAGCTGGACCTGGAGGCACTGCGCCACGGGCACCCGCAGCTGCGCCATCTCAGCACCGCGCTTGTCACAGCCTGCAGGGCACTGCACAGGCGAGTGGCCCGGGGGACACATTGCCCTGTCCCCTTTGTGGTGGCCAAGCATCACCACCGGGGTTCGGGAGGTGCCCACGCTGACTCTCACCTGCTCCTCTCCTCTGCAGTGAGATCGACTTCACCCTGGCGGGTCTGGAGACACTGGCCAGGGTGTTTGACTCCCCCGCGTCCCCTCGCAGCCCGGCCAGGGAGCAGGTGAGCCCCTCTGGGGCTGCTGCAGCTCCCAGCTGCCTGCAGGTGCCTTGTCGCATGTGGCTGGGCATAGCTGGTCTGTGGGGGAGGCGGTCAGGGTGGTTTTGGTGCGTGTTGTCACCCAAAGGTGCTGCGTGCCCCATGGTGCTGCCGGTGGTCCCCGGGTGCTGTGTGTGCCGGGGTTCCTGCAGCTGGCAGAGAGCACCTGGCTCCCTGTGACCTGGGGACAAGCAGGGACTCATTTCTGTGCCCTCTTCAGGATGCGGCTGGGGGGAGAAGCTGCTTCCCTTGCCAGACTCCAGGGACCACCACGTCTCATGGTGCAGCCCAGACCTGCAGGGAGGAATCCACTGATCCAGTGCCAGCACACTGTTCCAAAAATATCCGTCCTTCCCCTCAGGGCCTCCTGACCAGCGATCCAGACCTTGAGCTGCTCCTCAATAAGATATCTACCGTCAACCATCTCCTCTCTTCACTGGAGAAGAAGGTGCCCGTCCCCCGTGATGCCAGGCTGGGGAAGCCCAGCTGGGCGCAGGGGGAGCATGGCCACTGTTAACAGCGGCTGCTGCCTGGCTCTGACGGCACCCTGGGCCAGGGAACATCACTGTGCTCCAGCAAACACCTCACCTGAATTAAACCCTCCAGCAAAGCGGGCTGCCAGGGGTGGCACAGCCCTGGGATGCCCCTTGGGGCAGGATGGGCTGGCGCAGGGTGCCCAGGGCTCCCCGTTTGCCCAGTCCCCCCAGACCAGTGCCTGTCTCTTCGGCAGGTGCTGAAGTCGCTGCAGGAGACGGTGTCGAGGCACAACCTGGCACTGCCCAGCGTGGTGGCAGCCCCCCTGCCGACAGCCAAGCCCCTGGCCGTGCAGAGCTTTGAGGTGAGGGCGAGGGGCACAGCAGGGCGCCAGCATCGCTGCTCGGGCAGGGCAGGCACGGGGCCGACCCGGGAACTGTGTCCCTGTCTGCAGGTGAAGGTGGGCAAGTTGCAGCGCGCAGCCCTGACGGTGGATGTGGAGTCGGGCACAGTGGCCATCACCAAGAGGGGCAGTGGGTCCCCGGAGGAGACCATCCCGCAGGACAAAAGTAAGGGGCTGCTGATCCCGAGGTGGTGCTGCGGAGCTGTGGGATTCCCTGGCACAGGCCTGATGCCAGGGTGATGGGCTGCAGACCCAGTTGCACCCTGAGCCCCCATCCTACGCTGCCTGCTGGCCCCCACAGTGAGAGGCGGGTAACACTATTGCCCCCCTCACGCCCGGCATTCAGTCCTGCAGCTGATCAAATACCAGAGCATGCAGAGCAAGGTGAGGCTGGTGTACGACCGGGAGCCACAGAGGAACCTGAGCAGAGACTTCGTCTTCCCCAATGCACGGGTAAGCCACACTGGCTGCGCTCGCTGGCTGTCCTGGAGGAAAACAGAGCTGTTATGTAGGAATGCAGCAAATGGCTGGTCTCAGGGTTCAGACCAACCCTGCAAGCTGGCTCCTATGCCTGGGAGTGGTGTCCCCGTGGTCCAGCCACTGGCACCTTCTGGGGTGCTGTGGCTCCCAGTTCCCATTTGGGGGCCCTAAGACACCCATATCGTCCTGCAGAAGCGAGAGGCCTTTTGCCAGCTGCTGCAGCTGATGAAGATCCAGCACTCCAACCTGGATGAGCCTGACCTCATCTCGGTGTACGTCGGGACGTGGAACATGGGTAAGGGGCCAGAATAAGGTCACGTTGTCCTGGGAGGCTGTCATGGCTTGTTGTGAGCCCAGGTGGGTTTTGGGAGGTGAGGGAGCTGCCCCAGGAAAGCTGAGGTCCAAGCTGGTCCTCAGTGGCAGCAGGAGACTGAAGAAGACCCCAACCTGGCCACTTTCGGGTTTGTCTGCACCACTGGGATCCACTCGCCTGGTGGCTGTCAGGGAAATGGAGAAGCTGGGTTACTGGGAGAGTTTCGGGTGGTAGCAGTAAATCCCAGCACCAGTCTGGGATGTGCGCGAGTGGATCACGATGCTTCCCATCCCCAGCAGTTCCTGGAGATATGCAGGGTCTGAGGGTAGAGAGGGGCTCAAGGAATGTGGAATCAGCCCTGTGTTGTCCCCCTCTGGTGACCTGCTGTCCCTCGCTCACAGGCAGCACCCCACCACCCCGCTCCCTCGCCTCCTGGCTGACGTCAAGGGGCTTGGGGCGCACACAGGATGAGACCACTGCCTGCATCCCCCATGACATCTACGTTATTGGCACCCAGGAGAACTCTCTGGGTGACCGCGAGTGGGTCGAGTTCCTCCGTGCATCTCTGAAGACCCTGATGGCCATCGACTATCGTGTGGTAACGGCGAGGTGCAGCCTGGACCCCTTGGGCTGTGCCTGGGGGGGGCACCCAGTGCTGAGCACGCTAAAGCCATCCCCTGGCAGTCTCAAGGAGCTGGTTACCAGCAGCCATCTCTCCAGGGCTCTTAACCCCAAACCCAGGGTCCTTTCCCACCCCAAACGTAGCCCAGGGAACCTCCTATGCCCGGTGGATCCCATGCAGGGAGTGCCCTCCCCAGGAGCCACCTTTCAGGGATGGATTGACTCACCTTGCTGCTTCTCTGTCCCCACCATGCTCAGCCATGGGGTGACGTGGGGGGAGCAGGCAGGCTCACCCCCTGCCGCCCCGCAGGTCGCCCTGCAGTGCCTCTGGAGCATCAAAATCGTGGTGCTGGTGAAGCCCGAGCATGAGCGGCGCATCAGCCATGTCCACACCTCCAGTGTGAAAACTGGGATCGCCAACACGCTGGGTAGGGACGGGCACAGGGTGGAGAGGATGCCCCAGAGTGAGGGGACAGCCTGGGAGCCATCCCAGACCTCTGGGCCCACTCCAGAGCTCAGTGCTCAGCTCATCCCTGCAGGGAACAAAGGAGCTGTGGGTGTCTCCTTCCTCTTCAATGGGACCTCCTTCGGCTTCATCAACTGCCACCTGGCCTCCGGCAGCGAGAAGACCCACAGGTGATGGAGGGGCTCCGGGGAATGGGGCTGCTCCCAAGCAGGCGGGTGTCTCAGGGGGCTGAAGGAGCCCCAGGTGTCTCTGGGGTTGTCCCTGTCCCCCGCCTGTCCCCACCTAGCAGGGGCAGGATGAGGTTGAGGTGTTCCCAGGGAGGTTTATGTGGTGCTGCCATCCCCTCTGCAGGCGTAACCAGAACTACAGCGACATCCTGCGCTCCCTGGTTTTGGGCGACAAGCATCTCAGTGCCTTTGACCTCACCCTGCGCTTCACCCACCTCTTCTGGTTTGGGGACCTCAACTACCGCCTGGACATGGACGTGCAGGTGGGACACCACAGGCACCATGGTTGGGGATGGCGGCACGCTGGCGGTGGCACTGGTGCAGCTGCAGGGGTGAAAAGAGCCAAGGCTCACCGTACCTTCCTCCCCTGGTGCAGGACATCCTTGCCCACATAACTAAGAGGGAGTTTGAAGCCCTCCTGGCTGTCGACCAGCTGAACCTGGAGCGGGAGAAGAGCAAGGTGTTCCTGCGATTCAGTGAGTGTTGGGGCAGAGGGAATGGCTTCCCTACGAAGCGGGGCAGCTGAGGGGGACGCCTGCCCCGGCACTGGTCCCTGCAGCCCTCTCCCTGTGCCACCTCTGGCATGTGGTGGTGCTGTGTCCCAGCACAGCCCCATGCGAGGTGCTGAAAGCCTGGGGGACCTTGATGTGCACCACACAACCCACCTGGGGCAGGTCCCAGAGCCTGTCCCTGCAGGGCTGGCTGGGGTGCCAGCCATGTGTGAGCCCCGGACAGGGACCATGACATCCCACGGGGACTATCCCCAACGGGTTGCAGCTATAGGGACAGGCAGGTATGCTGGCCTCTATGCCACCTCCATGTCTTGGTTCCCAGGTGAGGGTGACATCTCTTTCCCGCCCACGTACCGGTATGAGCGGGGTTCCCGGGACAGCTACATGTGGCAGAAGTTCAAACCCACAGGGGTGAGTTCCTGGAGCCTCCTGCTGAGCTGCAGGACATCGCCAGGTGATGGGGACGGCAGGGTTGGACGGTGCTGGTGGGGGGCTGCATGGTGGTGCTCAGCTCCCATGCCTCTGCCAGCCCGTTCCCTCCCCAAAGCAGGTCTGGCCAGGAGGGAGCTCAAATTTTTGGGGTGCTGGGGTGCTTTTCTGGGCTGGGGGGAGCCAGACCCAAGGGGACACTGAAGCCAGCTTTTTCCCCCCATTTTTAGATGAGGATCAACGTCCCCTCGTGGTGTGACCGCATCCTGTGGAAGTCACACCCCGAGACCCACGTGGTCTGTAACTCCTACGGTGAGTGAGACTCCGGGGCTGGGGGTAACCCCAGGTGGT
>VZSZ01005430.1:217141-241061 GCA_013398815.1 Ibidorhyncha struthersii | reverse complement strand
CAGGTGGTCAGCACTGCCCAGGACCCCGGGTCTTGGGGTCCATCACTCAGCTGCCCCCTCCCACCATGCAGGCTGCACCGACGACATCATGACCAGTGACCACTCGCCCGTCTTTGCCACCTTTGAAGTGGGAGTAACGTCACAGTTCGTGCCCAAGAAGGGTAAGGGGCTGGGGTCTGTCACCCCCCCGTGCCCAGTTTGAGGTAAGCCCTGGCTGCGGGCGCTCAGGCGGTGCACGCTGACCCACCGATACCTGCCGGCAGCTCCCGGATCCGGCCCCGAGCCCCTGGCCTGCATCGAGTGGGAGAGCATCGAGGTGATTGTGAAAACCGCCAGTCGCAGCAAGTGCTACATCGAGTTTCACTCCTACTGCCTGGAGGGTGAGGTGACCCCTGGGTGCCGGGGTGCTGGGGGTGTGCTGCGGGGGCAATCCAGCCCCGGCTGGAGCTGTGCTCCCCGCTCTCTCCTTGCAGAGACCCAGCGGAGTGGGGAGAACACCTCCCAGAGCTGCGACATCCCTGGCTTCCTCAAGTTGGGATGGTCTGCAAAGCATCTGCCCGTGGTATGCACTGGGGTGGCGGATGCTGCCCCCCACTAAGCCCTCGAGCATCCTCCTCCCTCCTCTTCCCCATCCCTCCCGCTGGCTCTATACCCTGAACCCCAAGGGGTGCCAGGGGCTGTCACTGTCCTCCCCAGGACAGAGCCACCCCTGTGCCACCCTGCCCTGCAGCAGCCCTCCTGAGCACCCCTGTCTCCATGTGCAGCTGAACCCCATCCTGCCGGACCTGGAGTACCTGGGGGACCAGCACCTGCTCCTCAGCGTCAAGGGCGTGGAGAGCTGCGAGTCCTATGGTGCGTGCGGGGTGGTGCCATGGGGGCCACAGTGGTGGCGTGGGGGGGTGCCAAGTATAGCCCCCGCAGGGTTCAGGTAACAGCCTACTGGGTGTAAGGATTTGCAGCTGGAGTTTGGCAGAAGGGACCCTGGCACCCACCCTGCTCCAGGGTGCCGCTGCGTAGGAGGGGCTCGCCTGCCCCCCGAGCTGCCCGGGGGGGGGGCCAATGCAGGCGTGCGCTGTGCCTGCAGGCGAGTGCTGCATCGCAATGAGGTCGATGATCGGCAGCATGGCCCAGCAGTTCGAGACCTTCCTCTTCCACCGTGGTGAGGAGACGGGCTCCATGCGTGGCTGGATGAAGGTCCGGGTTCCCAAGGACAGGCGCAGCACCCGCGAGAGGCTCTACGGTAATGCAACCGTGCGCCAGCCACCTCCCATCGCCCTGGGCATGGGGGCTCGGGGCCACACTCGGGCACGGCGTGGCTGTACCTGGCGGGGAGAGGACAGATTTCAATGCCTTTGCAGAGTGGATCAGCTTCGAGGAGGAGGACGCCGAGCCGGCAGCAGACACCCCGATGTGCCTCAAGCCACCCCTGCAGCCCCTCAGGTACCCCAATCGGGCTCTGCCCCCACCACGAGCCCTGGCCATGGGGTGATGCTGAGCCCTCACCTGCTGTGTTCTGCAGGAGCCGGCCCCGCAGCCTTCCAGAGCCGGCCGCTGGCTACACCAACCCAGCCTACTTCATCTTCGAGGGGGTCCCCAACACGTGGGTGCCGGCCCCTGGTGCTGGTGAAGCCCACGGCAAGCAGATGGAGAGCCCGGCCAGGGGCCAGCAATGCCAGAGCCCCCCTGGGGCACGAGTCCTTTTGCCCTCGGAGGAAGAGCGATGGGGCATCCAGCCTCGCTGTGTGCCAGGGGGTGCATCCCATGGGCACCCACTCAGCCCCCCCAGTGTGGGCCAGCAGAAGAGACCCAAATCGGCCATCCTGGTGAGGGACACACCGGGGCTGGGCGACTGCTCGCTAACAGCGCTGCACATGGCCACCTGCCTGAGCCAGCTGGACTGGGCATCCGCTGATCATGGAGGGGACAGCCAGAAGACCCTGCTGTGCCAGACCCACAGCACCCTGGAGCCACCCCCACGGCCCTGCCGGGAGGTGCCGAGGTGCACACTGGATGCTCACCCTGGAGAGGTACCACTGTGGTCTCTGTGGGGATCTGGAGCTCAGCTGAGGGATTTTGGGAGCTCAGGGAGTGGGGGGGACCTGCTTTTGGCTGTGGGGCCACCAGCAGATGCGAGGTCCCATCCCCATGGCAGAGCTCTGCCTGGTGGAGCCACAATGGCACAGGCAGTGGGATACAGTGGAAGGTGGAGGAGTAGCAACGTGCCCGGTTTGTGCAGGGTGAGGATGTGAAGATGGGGACTTCATGGTCCTGGTGTGACGCTGCTGGTGTTTATCCTTGTTCTTCTTTCCCCAGTGTCGTTGCGACAGGGAGGAGTGGCCCCATGGTGTCGGCAGGTGCCTGGGCCACCTCGGCTTGCAGCAGGATGAGGAAAGGCTGCAGGAGCGTGGCTCGGACCACCTGGAGTTCTTCAGGTACCCCCAGACCCTGGAGCTTGGACAGGGCAGCACTGTCCGGGCCAGCTCCTGTGGCCCCAGGGTCCCTGGCAGAGCCCCACACCCCGGGGTGGAGGAGAGGTGAGCCTCAGGGTGAGGATGTGGCAGGGCAGGGGCAGGAAGATATCAAGTCCCCACATCTCCGTGGATGCCCTGGGTCCATGCGGGCTCCCTGCTCCCTCTCTGTGGCCCCCCTTGCACTTCCTCCGCCTTGCCCCACGCACAGAGATGTCACAGAGCAAAACCTGCTGGATGCTGGGGTGCTCAGCCCAACCCATCCCCAGCTCAGTGAGGGCACTGCAGTGAGCCTGCTGCGGAGACCCAACCTCGGACCCAGCACCTAGAGCACCTATATCCGCACCGGCACCTGCGTGTGCTTTCCTCTGTGGAGCTCCCAGGGCAGACAGACAGCAGCTGAGGAGGACCGGGCAGGCAGGCACCCAGGGCTGGACCTATTGGCCATGCTCCCAACTTGTCTGGCCTCACCAGCAAGCAACTTAGTTGGAAAGTCTCAGGAAGCTCCTGTGGCCATCGGGATGGACACTTTCCGGATCTTGCTGCCTGTCTCCATCTTCCCTCCCCAAAGCGAAGGAAGGACTGTGCTGAGCCCCACCAGCAAGGAGGGGTGTGGGACATGGGAGATGTTCAAGCCACTTGGGAAGTGAGGACCACTGGGTGCTTTGGACCCCGAGGCTCAGCCTCTTCAGGCAGCTGACTTGCAGCCTGCAAGGGCACAGAGGTATCTGTGGCCAGCCCAGCCCTGTGCACCCTCGTGCCTTTGGCCTCGGCAGCTGTTCCCTCCTCCCTGGGCATAGCCCTGGTCAGACAGCATTCCCAGAGGACTTCTCCTACAGGGACTGCTCCTGAGGCTGCAGCGCTCTTTCCTTACGAGATACCCCTTGCTATCTCCATCCAGAATAAAGTCTCAGGGACACTGGTGTGTGTGTGTGTGCAACGCCTGGTTCTGTGCAGGGGTGAGGACGGAGTGTGTTGAGCTGAACCGAGCCAGGCAAGCTGGGTGGGGAAAGCACTGGCTCCCAGAGCTTCGACGGGTCCAGGAGCATTGCCTCCTGCCTTCCCCCTGGTTAATCAGAGACACTGCAAATCCCAACCCTCGAGGCTGTCCTTGCCCGGTGTCCCATGGGGTTCCCACACAGAGCTGGGCTGGCTCTACGTTTGGCAGTTCCTTGTGGTGGCACGGTTCCCCTCCGAACACGCTGGCTCTGCCCACTCAGCCCTGCACACCCACGGTCTCCCATGCTCACCCTCTACAGCCGAGCATCCCCACGGCTGCCCCTGCACTGACCACCCAGCCCCTCGCACCTCTGCTCCCCCCGAGCCGACCTGCTCGCGTCCCCAAGATGTCAAGGCGCACCCGTTCACCCGCGGCGTTCCCTGTTCATTGCAACGCTGACACATTAGCACAGCACCCACTCTTTGCCCACCCGCACGCTCACAAAGGAGTTAAGTCCCCTGGGCCAGGCACAGGTCTGCAGGCAGTGGGGGGACACACTACCCCCAAACATGGGACTCAGCGGGGCCCTAGCTGCTGAGACACCCGAGGTGGCCCTGGTTTTGGGGACACTATGCCCAGACTGGCCTCAAGGTGGCAGTGGCCACCTTTGTCCCCAGGATTGCCCCGCAGAGCTGGGGTGCCAGCAGGACAGCACCCTGGGGTGCGGGCACTGCCGGGACCCGCGTGGGGCAGGGAGGCTGCCCTGGGGTGGGCGAGGGGCTGTGGTCGCCATGGACAGGGGGCTGCAGTCCCCACGGATGAGGGGCTATGGCCCCCGTGGTAGAGGGACCACGGGGCCCATAAATGAGGGATTCTGGGCCCCATGAGCGAGGGACCATGGTCCCCATGGCCAAGGGTCTTTGGTGTCCATGACGGAAGGGCTGTGACCCCGCGGGTGAGACCCACACATACCCTGTCTGGGGGGCTGCAGATGACCCAAAGCTTGCAAGGGCGATGGACAGGACAGGAGTGCAGTGGGGCTGAGCCCCGCAGGCAGCCCCTGGGGCGGGCAGGGACGCGGGCAGGGACGCGGGCAGGGACACTGCGGGCTCAGGCTCCTGCCCCCGCCTCTGCCCGCCTCCAGCCCTGCCTCTCCCGGGCACTTTGCTCCCAGCAGTGGGAGAGCGGGAGCGGGCACAGACGGCACGGCGAAGGGCAGCCTGCAGTTCCACCAGCATGGCCCCCAGCCCCACGACGGACAGGAGCTCCCCAGGGGTGCCCAACTCCTGAGAGCCGCCCCAGCCCAGGACCGCAGGTGAGCCAGGGCAGCCCATGCCTGGTGGTGGGCAGCAGCCAGGGTGACCCTACCATGGCCATGCCATGGCCATGCAAACGCAGCTGGGCTCCAGGGGGCTCTGTGGGTAGCAGCTTTGGCCCCTCAAGGGACAGAGGTCGGATCCCCAGGGCTGGTTGGATGTGGGGTGGGAGTCAGCCAGTTCTCCCCATCTGTCCACCATCCCCAAATTCCTCCATGCATCCTTCTCCCTAACACACCACTGCCTTCCTCCACCACCAAGTGCCTTCATCCTTCCCAGTGTGGCCACCTCCTCTCCTTCACCTTCCTCTCTATCCCTCAAATCTCTGTCTTCTCACAGGGCAAAGCTGCCCCCAGGCTGCCGTGGCTCAGCCCAATGCTGTGGGCTCCTGCCCTTGCCTGGGGAGGCAGAGGGACAGGGACAGGCACTCTCAAGGGCAAAAGGAAACCCTCACCTCCCACCCCACCAAGACGGGGGTTCACCATGTCAGGGAACATGGTGGGCAGTGAGGGAAAGCACCCGACCCCACTGGCATCCCCGGGGAGGAGGCACCGGCACCCAGGCAGCGCAGGCAGATCGTGCTTTGGCTGCTTTTGCAGCTGAAGAGAAGGATCGAAAAGAAATTAGGTCACGCTCCCCTTGTGCCGGGGCTTTGGCTGCAAAAACCACGTGGCGATTAGGGACAAGGGTCCTTCTGCAGGATGTTTTGCATAATTTCCCCTTGTTTTGCAATTTCCGAGAGCTTAGGCGAGAAGAAAAATCCTGTTTTTCCTGTGCTCCAGCGGCAGCCAGTCCCAGGCTCACCCAGCCCTACATCCCTCTGCGGCTGCTTGCGCTCCCCTCCATAATCCACTCTCGCATCCCCTCGCCAAAGCTCCTGCCCACTACACCACGGTCCCCGACCCCCCGGTCCCGTCCTTCCCATGTGTAGGACTTCGACTCCGGGGCAGAGTCTGCCTTCAGCGCTGCCCACTCATTCATTTCATTGGTGCCTTTCCAACGCTCCCGTTAATCCTCAGGGCAGGCAGCCTCGGCCAGCTGCTGGGGCACCCCGGGCTGGGGGTGGCTGCTGGCTCCCAGTGGGGCCGGTGCTGCCCGCGGGGCAGAAGGACGGGTTCAGGCTGGGCACAACTGCGGGGCCGGGAGCCAGGGCAGAGCTCTCATTCCTGCAGCAAAGGGCCAAGGGCAGCATGTATCCCCCAACACGTGGTCCCGTGACCAGCCCCTGCCCCTTCCCGCTGGTAGATGGCCGTGTGGGTGTTTTGCAGGACCCCTCACTGCTTTCCGGGGCATGTATTGGGGCCAGCCTGCAGGCACCATCCCAGGGGGATGTGCTTGCCATTGGCAAGGGATCCCCCAGCATCGCAGCCCTCGTGCATCCACAGAACGGGCAGGGCAGGAGCAGGCATCACCTCCCCAGCTCCACAGCCTCTCCCTGCGGTGCCTTCCATCTCCTGCTCCAGCAGCGAGCCCAAATGTTTGGCTCAGACCTCACCATCACTATGGTTGGTCCCTCCATGAAAAAGCCCACGCTGCAGAGGCCACGGCCAGGGAAAACCTTGCTGGGGATGTCAGCGAGGAGTAGGAATGAGCCTGGAGGTGACGTGTCCTCAAGGTGGACGGGTGTGAATCAGTAATTTAAAGCACTGATTTTGACCATGACTAAGATGAGGAAGCAGGAAACCCATTGAGATAAAGCTTGCCAAATGTCATCTTCTTTTGCATTTTTATTTTTTGGTGGTTATCCCCAGAGGAATCTTGCTTAGGAATGATTAAATCACACTGCTCAGCACTGACTGTACTCAGGCTTTATCAGCTGCTAAAAGCCATGTACCTGTGCGCTCCTCTGAACAGACCAGTACCACACAACTGCCCAGGCTTTTTCCTTATGCCTTTCTCACACCAGATTATTATTTTTTTATTTACTGGCTTCTTCATATCTTAGTTGTTTGTCAACCTATGTCATGGGCATTGGCTTTGGTCACTGAACCCTGCAGCACCTCCGGTCTGGTCGGGCTCAAGGCTCCATGCTCACTTGCACTCAGAGGTTAGGAAAGGAAAACAGATCTCCTGGTGCCTTGTGTCCTTGGCAGTGTCACGGCTTGGGGAGATGCAGCCACTGGGCTGGGGACCAGCACAGTGCTCCCACTGGCAGAGCCAGCCCCATGGGACCACCGCTAGGACCAGTGCACAAAGGCTCAGGGTTTCCTACCGGTTGTTTTTCCCTCCTGGTTCTGGAAAAACAGAGCAAGCTCTTCCCACTGTTAATGTTTGATCAGGACCTGCCTGTTGCTCTCTGAACTCATCCCTGTAATAAAGCCAGGCAGCTGCCCGCGCTGGCCGCAGTGGGAAGGAAGCTGCAGGGTGTTTGGTGCGAGCCCAAAGCTGCGGCTCAGCCCACAACTCAAACAGACAGTGCGGAGGTGTGTGTGGCACGGAGGGGCTGGTCCCGCAGCCACCCACCTGCCCATCTGCCTGCTGATTCATTTATGATCATCTCTGTAAACCCAGGGATGTCTCTCCAGGTGAGGCTTTGCAGGGAGAAGATGGATTGCAGCTCAGCTGACCCCATGGTTACACCCTACAGGGTATTCCTGCTGACACCACTTGCCACAAGAAGCCAACAGGCTGCTCATCTCTGTGGCAAATGCAAGGGGCAAACAGGAGGGGGATGATGAGGGAGCCAAGGGATGAAGGAGCCTGAGAGGACGTTGCCTTCCACCTCGTAACACCAACATCAGCGCCCCACGAACTTGCATCACCTCCCTGAGCCCCGAGTCCTCCTCCATCCTGGCACCTATCACCTCCTGGGTGAGCTCTGGACCAACAGAAACTGGAGACACACCAGTACTCCCTCTGTCAGATATGGCTTTCAGCTGCACCCTCATCTCTGCCAGCAGCATGGCAGATGCTCCTGCTCCCAGGTTATTCATCCAAGCATCCATCCTCGGCCGGCAGAAGCAGCCACTCTGAAATTGCTTCGCCAGGGATAGTGGTGGGTGTGGAGGGGCCGAGGTGTGGGCAGCCTTCACGAGTCCTTTGCTGGACACCATGATGGTGGCAGAAGCTCCTTCTTCCCTCTGGAGGAGTGGGCTCTGAACTTAGACATCCTGAGAGGTGAACGTAACCCTTTGACAGCTCACCTTCATGCCTCAGCCCTGGGGACTGGTTTGCCAGGAGGATGTGGACCCCAGCCTTTGATCCTAACACTGTGCGAGGGGAAACGTCCTGCCTGCCTTGTGAACTTGCACTGTCTTGGGCTGAGACTTGGCTCTGGCACAGCTCCTCTCCGCAGGGCTTAGATCATCCCTCTCCTACGGAGAATATCCCACAGCTGGAGGCCCCTTGCCATCCAGGGACGCTCTCTCCCAAAGGCTCCTTTAACAGCCCCCCGAGGATTTCTCCGGGCCATAATATTCCCCCAGACAAGCCTTTCTTCTCCTCCCGCCTTTCTTCTGTCAAGGAGCCCTCTGGGACGAGCAGCATTGTCAGGATGGTGCCAATTAGGCTGAGCCAGCTTCCAAGAGGCTGCGCTGGCACCGGCTGGGGGCTGCTGTTGCTCATAAAGGTCTCATTGTTCGGCGCGCCGTGGGGCTGCTGGCCGGCGGGGCCGGCGCGGTCCTCTGTCTCAGGCACGCTTCCTGGCTCCACGCGGCGCTGGTGTCACTGCGCGCTGCTCAAAGGGATGATTAACGGGTGTCATTGCGGGGGCTGCAAAGGGGAGGATTTGTCAAGCCTCCCTCAGCTCCCCGCGAGGCCCGAACGCGCGAGCTGAGAAAAACCAGAGAACCATCAAAGTGGCTGGAGCTCCTGGAGGGGGGGAAAATCTGGCATCTTTGGCTCCCTTCCACGCTTTGTGCCTGACAATGGTTGGGATCAACGACTAATGTGCTTTTATTAACTGCTCCCCTAGATCTGGCTTGGAAAACATGGCCACTTCAGTGAGGACGTTCCCAGTTGCCCTGTGGACACCGACTCCGTCTCCGTGGCCAGGAGGAAACACCACCGCAGTGTCAGAGGCAAAGTGCGTCTTCAATGAGGAGTTCAAGTTCATCTTGCTGCCCGTCTCCTACAGCATTGTCTTCGTAGTGGGGCTGCCCCTCAATTCCTGGGCCCTATGGATGTTCATCTCCAGGATGAGGCCCTGGAATGCCACCACGACCTACATGTTCAACTTGGCTGTCTCTGACACGCTCTACGTCCTCTCCCTCCCCACCCTGGTCTACTATTACGCTGACCGCAACAACTGGCCCTTCGGGAAATGGCTCTGCAAGATTGTTCGCTTCCTTTTCTATGCTAATCTCTACAGCAGCATTCTCTTCTTGACATGTATCAGCATCCACCGCTACATGGGCATCTGCCACCCCATCCGCTCCCTCAAGTGGGTGAAGACCAAGCAGGCCCGCATCATTTGTGTGGGCGCCTGGCTTGTCGTCACCATCTGCCTCATCCCCAACCTCATCTTTGTCACCACCAGCTCCAAGGGCAACAGCACCCTGTGCCATGACACCACCAGACCCGAGGAGTTTGACCATTATGTGCACTACAGCTCCTCTGTTATGGCCCTCCTCTTTGGGGTCCCCTTCCTGGTGATCGTCCTGTGCTACTGCCTGATGGCCAAGAGACTTGGCAAGTCCAGCTTCTCTAGCCCCAGCCCCCGAATGCCCTCCTACAAGAAGCGCTCCATCAGGATGATCATCATTGTGCTCACTGTCTTTGCCATCTGCTTCGTGCCCTTCCACATCACTCGGACCATCTACTACACCTCCCGCTACTTCCAAGCCGACTGCCGGACCCTCAACATCATCAACTTCACCTACAAGATCACACGGCCCCTGGCCAGCATCAACAGCTGCCTCGACCCCATCTTGTACTTCATGGTTGGGGACAAGTACCGGGGGCGGCTGCGCCGGGGTCCAGGCCAGCGAATACGGCCCGTGCCCACATGTGACCTGGCCCTGGTGTCCCCCTTCATGGACAACATCATGGGTGGCAGCCACACTGCCAATGACACCCGAGAAACAGGGACAGCACAAAGCAGAGGCGGGTGCCGAGGGGCCAGGGAGTTACAGTAGCCTCATCCCTGGTCTCCACAAGTCACAGCCCCTCCAGGGTCCACGTGGGTGCCTGGGCACCCCTGGGTCCCTAAATCTGCTCCTGCTGAGGGCTGAGGATGGGTGGCCATGGGGCTTGTCCCAGCCCTGCCCCAGGATGCTGTGGGAGGAGGCAGTGGGTGCCAGTATCGCTCGGGGCAGGACAACCATCTTCCCACAGGAATGGGAAGGATGTTGAAAAAACCACCTTGGGATGGCACATGTGCCATCCTGGGATGCTTCCGGGGACACACGGGGGCTGACAGGTCATTAAAGAGAAGGGACACAGGTCCCTCTCTGAGCGTTCACAGCCCTTCCAGTCTGATTGACAGCAACGTGCAGGGACCGAACTGAACCTGGGGATGGCACTGCCGCTGGGTCTCCTGTGTGCCTGGCAGAGGCTCTCTGAGAAGTCCCTGTCATGCTGCTGGCCTTGGGAGAGGCGGGGAGGGACACAGCATGGGGCACTTACTGCTCGTCATCCCCCAATAAAGCCCCCTCCCTTTTCTGTACACACAGACCTGTTTCTCCTTGTAGCAGAAGGGAGACAAGACACCCACCCTCACCGCAGAAAGCATTTGGGAGCAGAGAAAAGCCACCTGCCTCCTTAGCAGCAGGGCAAGTTTGGTGCGAGGGGCTGAAACAGTGACACCCATGGTGATGGGAGAGTTCTGGGGAATCTGCCTTTATGGGTGTTTGCTTTCCAAATGTTTACTCAGCCCTTTTGTTTGACCAAGTGCCTTTGCAGAGAGAAGTAGACCAGAGATGGCTATCAGCGCTATTGACTCTCCCACGCCAGCCCAGGCAGGGATAGGACGGGGCTGTCCCCACCACGGGGAGCCCCAGGAGGGGCTGCCCCCCATCACCCCCCAGGAGTCTCCCCAGAACATCCCTAGGGAAGGGAAGCCCATAGCATCATCGGGGTGGCTCCCCCCAGCCATAGCACCAGCCACATACAGCCACATCCCACCAGGAGCTGCCCAGGTCACCCAGGGAGGGAGACAGCCCCATGGATGCCACATCCCAGCCCTGCATCCCAATCCCACTGGAAGGTGGTACCCAGATACTCCCTCACTCACCGCTGAGCCAAAAGCAGAGAAAGAAGGAGGCATCCCTCCTACACCCAGTTAACCCAGCAACAGCAGCTGCCACGCCTCACCTCCCCTTATATCCAGTGTGGCCCAGGTGGACCTGGAGCTGCTTGGTTGCACCTGAGTGGTGCAAGAGTCCCCACCAAGCACAGCCCCAGCCCCAGAGATGGGGCTGCCAGGGAGGGCACACGAGTGGGTGGCATGTCTACCTGCATGAGGAGCATGGGAATATGGCCATGGTGCAGCTGATCCTGCCCCCGCAGCACACACAGGCAGCAGTGGGGGGGTTGGAAATCTGTATTGGGTACAGAGGTGGTGGAAAAAGCTCATCTGGGGCCACAGCAGCACCCACCCCTTGCCCAGGGCTCCATGGTCCCAGCTGAGGCCACTTCCATGGGTCTCAAAGTCCAGAAGTGTCCCCCCTACCCTGGAGGGATGTTCCCCCTACCCTGGAAGGATGTCTCCCCAGCCCAGTCCCGCTCGCCATTGGGATGCCACCCCAAAGATTCCATCTCATTCCCTCCTCCCATGCCCCCCATGGTGTCCTGGTTATCTTGGGGGTACTGTGCCCATCGCTGGACCCCAGCCTTGTGCCAGCCCCCCCATATCAGCACTGTGTCCTTGGGGGACAGCTGTGTCACCCACAGCCCCGCCAAACCCCTTTCAAGGAGGACCCTTTTCCAATCTCCCTTTCCCCTCACTTCCTCCTCTCCTCCCACCTCCTGCTCAGGTTTTTTGACTGGAGGAGCAGAGGACTGGAGTGCAGACTGTCCCCAATGTGTCCCCTGTGCCGGGCTGGCTGAAATCCCCACCCGCAAGAGCCAGCTGCCCTTGTGAGTCAGGATCTGGCTGCCGGCACGGGCTGTCCTCAGAGGATGTGCAGCTCGTCTGTCTCCGACAGCCCATACTTGGTCTTGTTCTCGTTGAAGAGCTTGAGCAGGGAGCGGATATACATCTCGTGGTACATGTCCACTGTCTCGCAGCTTGGGTCCTCAATCTTGGGCACCATCACTGGCTCCCCCACTGCCAGGAGGGGAGGAAGAACAGGCTGGTGGGCACGGGGGTGTGCTCAGCTCATCAGGGACATGAGCCGAGTATTGCCTTCCAATGCCACCCATCATGGGATGTCCTTCTCTGCCCCTCCACCTTCTGGGGGTCCCCCTCTGGCCCAACAGGCAATGCTCACCCACGGTGGTGATGGGTCTGGCGTAAGGGAGGAAGCCCCGGGACTGGACGGAGGTGAGACCCCGGCCGTAGAAGACGCAGGGAGCGAAGCCCATCATCTTCTGGAAGCGCTGCTGGATGCTCCTCATCCAGCTGCCCTCCTCAAAGACCACCTGGCGGAAAAGGTCATTCTCCCCGAAGGAGAAGGAGGGGACGAGGTAGGCCCTGTGGAGGGGACATGATGGGCGATGATGGGGTGCCAGGGCCCCCGGACCCCCGTGGTGGTGGTGCCCATGACCCACCCGTGCTGCAGGGCCATGCGGACGAAGCCTTTGCGGTTCTTCAGGATGAGCGTGGTGATGCCAGGACGGCAGGAGAGCGACTCAGCAGCACCGCCGATGACGATGGCCACCGCATTGCCGGTGCCATTCTTGGACAGCAGGTACCCGATGGCACGGCGTGTCACTGGGCACAGGCCTGGGGTGGAACGGACCACCGGTGCTGCAGGACAGCACCGGGGGGACGGGGACCCCACACGGGACCGTGCCCGGGGGAACCATGCAAGGACCATGCAGGGGACCATATGCAAGCGCCAAGCGACCATGCAAGGGACAGCGCAAGGGCGCCCCCTGCTGCGGGAGAGCTCACGGGGGGGTGGGGTCCCCCGTCCTGCCGTCCCTGCGGACAGGGTGGTGGCAGGGTGGTGGCAGGGTATGGGCAGGGTGCAGGCAAGATGTGGGCAGGGTGTGGGTGGACTTCGGGCAGGCTGTGGGCAGGCTGTGGGCAGAGCACCACCCCTGCCCTGCCCGCTTCTGGGGAGCACAGACACCCTCAGTTCTGGGTTTCCCACAGACGGGACCGGGGACTGCCCCCACCCCACCTGTGGGCATTGCCCCCTCTGCGCTCTGCCCACGCGTCGCAGCAGGCGGAGGTAGGCAGGAGCGGGGCAGGCCGGGGGGGCATCCCCGGGGCACAGCTTAGCCCAAGGCACCACTGGCCGTGCCTGCAGGGCTGCCCGTAAGGGCAGGGTGGCAGGCAGCTGCCCACCCTGCTGCCCGCAGACGCTCACCCCCGCTCATCAGGTACTCCCTGAAGACGGGCAGGCGAAAATTGCCAGCCAGGGTGGTGAGGAAGGGCCGAATGCCCGGGAACATCTCTCCGAAGCCCGTTGAGCCCGTGATGAAGTTGCAGAAGGCGCCGACACAGAGGATGCCGTGGGGGTGGGATCCAATGATGTAGTTGTGGCTGGGGGACAGGTCGTGTGTCTTCACCAGCTGTGGGGACAAAATGGCATCATGGGGACATAATGGTGGCATGTCCTTTTGGGTGGTACCACCACCGCTGCTTACACGGATGTCCCATCCCGGCACCCCGTCTCCCCGCACTGTACCTTCACAGGGAAATAATCCCGAAAGTGTCTCCACACAGACCATCGCCGCAGGCACGGCAGCCTCCTGCCACCTGCAAAACGGGGAGGGACCACAGATGACGCCCAGGACCCGCAGGAAACGCTCCCCAAGGACCTGCTGAATCCCTCTTCCCATCATGATGATGATGGGGGAGAGGAGGGAAAGAGCAGGTGGGACATGGTGCTCCTTATTTGCCATGCTGGGATGGACTAAGAGAAAGGGGGAACTCTGCACCCCATCCTGCTGCAAAGCTGGAGGAAGGGGGGGCTCTGCCCATCCGCACCTTTCTCTGGTGTGTCCCAGTCGAAGATGATCCAGGCTAGGTAGAGGGCGGAGATGGGCCAGAAGCTGGTGAACACCAGGTAGATGAGGAGCAGCAGGCTGACGGTTCCTGTAGGAGCCAGGGAGGGGGGTGAGCGGGTGCATGCCCACCTGGCCAGGACCCTCTGCAGCCCCCTACTCACCCAGCAGCAGGAAGCTGAGCACCCACTGCAGGACGGAGAGGAGCTGGAGCCAGGAGCGGATGTCCCGCTGTGAGGGCCAGGGTGCTGCGAGCAGGGTGCGCAGGGCGGTCTGGATGCTGGCACGGCTGCCTGCAGGGAGGGACACGGCACCCGGCCCAAAACAGCATGGATTGCACACTGTCCCAGCTAGCCAGGGGGTTCCCGGTCCAGTTGTACCCTTGGCTGCTGGGATTGGGGTACAGGGAAAAGGTGGGAAGTAGGATGGGAAGGATGAAGCAGTTGGGCAAAGAGGGATGGGATGGGGTGGGGGATGCTCACCCCCAGAGAGCTCTGGACCATGCCAGAAGGTGGCCCTGGGTGACCTGAGGCTGCTCAGGGGCCAGCCCTGCTCCGAGCAGGGGGCAGCTGGCAGGCTGGGCACCCCTAAACCCAAATGCATCTGTGAGCCTGGGGGCACCAGCAGAGCTGAGCACCGTGGCACATACCGCACTGTGCCAAGGTCCCTGAAGGGCCAGGACCTTTCCGGTACCCTCCACAGCATGTTCAGGCTCACAGAGAATTCAGGGCTTTCTCAGCCGATGCAGCAGGGAGGCTGGGGCAGCGTCCACCCCCCTGGCAAGTGCCAAGGACAGTGGCCAGGGGCCAAGCCAGAGTGACCAAAACTGGCCGTCCCCACTGAGCCTTGCCTCCCACAAGAAACAGTCCAGCAGCCCACAGCTCTTCCACTCCCCCTGCCGCCCCCTTCCCTCCAGCCAACCTTGGTGAACCATTAACCACCCTGGGCTGGTTGCCAGGATCCAAACTCCACATGCAGCCCCATCCCTCCTCCCCGAAAAGGGCCTGAGGCACCGGTCCCACTAGCACACTGCTCCAGGCCAAAGGTCCACTGTGGCTGAGACCACCTGGCACAGCCACCACTGCGACCACAGTGAACTACCTTACAAGCACCTTGTTTTCTTGGGAAAACAACCCAAAATCAGCATGCCGTCAAGACAGAGAGATGCTCACAGTGAAACAGGAGCAGACTTGTCCCCATGGCTCCCTGGACTGGGGAACATCAGGTCCCCTGGATCAGAGGAGAACCACCAAACCCCGGTTCGGGTGGATGGTTGGAGGTTCAACTCTTCCCCACTCCATCCAAACCATGCAATGGGACAACTGAAATAAATTAAACACTGGAGCCATCACCAGCATTGAAGAATTGTTTTCCGTCTCCGCCGAGCAGCGTGCCGTGCCTTAAGCGATCCCCCCCACCCGTCCCTGCACGCCCAGCGAGGCATCCCCAGAAGCCCAGCCGCCCGCACAGCCCTGCTGTTGTCAACATTGCAAAGCCCCATGTTTTCCCAGGGAAGACGCAGAGCTCTGCCTAGCAAATTGATGCCTACCAAACAGTTGCTTCTTTTAGTTCCTTTTTCTCGCTCCCCCCCAAGCACTCCATGAATGTCCAGACTGCAGACAGAAAAGGGAGAAACCCCAGGGGCTCCACTGCCAGCCCCGTCCATGGCGACAGGAGCCTCTTCAAACCAAGAAATTCAGACTCCGCAGCCCGGGGCAGCAAGGAAAGATGAAGGAGAATTTGCAGCACTCCGGAGCATCTTGCAGGAGTAACGTTACTGAATGCATTGTTCAGAAATTTCATTCCTGTTGAGCAACTGTATGTTTTCCTCTGGTGCTGCTAACCCCAAATTGCTCCGAACACCTCCCTTTCCCCTAAGCATTCTAAAGCAAATAGACAATAGTGACAACAAACACTAATTGCCTGACCAGCTCCTTGCATCGCCAGAGCATCAGAAACCATTCAAAACACACTTTGGAAATATCTTACCACTAAGATTTTGGGAACAAGCTGCAATAATTGTTTTCATGGTGGCAAGGAGTTCTGCGCCAGACCCTGGTTCAGCAGGTTAGAAGGTGAGTTTGGAAATACCAGAGAGCGATTGATTGTGTATCCAGCTGCTTTAACCAGCTGATCCAAGGTAAACCGTCCACCACGGAGGGGAGCAGACCCACTCCGGCCCCGGCTTGCAGAGCAAGGAGAAGAGCTGATGGTCCTTGGGAGGATGAGGAGTCACACCAAGCGGTGAGGAACTGCCGTCCAGAAGGGCAGACACCGCTCCTCAGAAAGGCACTGCTGCCAGTACCAGTGGTGGCTCAATGAGGGCCACCTTCCCCTGGGGAATGGTACCGTCCAGCTTTGGGTATTTCACAAACCGCTGTCATGCTCTACCAGTGTGACTCCCCTCCAGAGCCGCCCAAAAACGTCATCCCCAAAGCTCCTGCTCCACAGTATGGGAACACAGCCCGCCAGACAGGCCCTGACCCTCAGCGCCACCACCCAGCGGTATTGCCTCCTCTCCCACCGCTAAGAGGGGCACTGAGGTCTGCTAGCCCTGCCTGCTAGCCCAGGAAGACTGGAGACTGCCTGGAGAGGATTGGGGGAAAAAAATAAGAAGAAAAGGTAACAAAAGCAGCACAAAAGCAGCCCTGAGATGGAGCTTCAGGCCAACAGCCAAAGGAACAGTAAAAATCCACAGCATCTGATTCCCTAGAGCTACTTCTCAGGATCTACCTCTCCAGAAGTACTCACTGGGAAGAGCTGGCCAACATCAAATGTACGAAAGGGATAAATAGATGTAGAGGATTGCATGTGTTGTTAAAGTCAAAAACATGTTTCACAGAAGCCTGGAACCCCCCAAAACTCATCATCTGCTTTTGCAGATTGTAGAGACTCAGTATCTTGAAAAAGTGGTGCAACAGCACTCACTGCAGGCTAACACCTTCACAGATACAGATTAGGTAAGGGGAGCCAAAATTACCATGTATAAAATGTCTAAGCTCTCCTGCAGCCTAGTTGGCCCCTCAGGTGTGCTTGAATCACGCTAACAGGAAGGAAAAACTCCAAATTCCTTCAGAATCCCACTGTCCCCAGAAGTAAGGAAGTCCTCTGCTGATGAGCCCAACTACACCAAATCAAAGACAGTAAATGCCTTGTGGCCTGCTCCAGCTAACACACTGCCACATGCGCAAATAGCAGCTTGGGTTTTTTTAACCTGACATTTGTACCAGATTTACAAAAACTGCAGTCACAGCCCATGCTGGGCAACTCCAGAGCATCCAGCCATGATTCCTCACTTTCTTGCCCAGTAACATGATGGCCGTGCTCCAGGTCAGTGCCAGGTACGGCAGACGAGTCATACTCTCTCTTTTCACTCAGTGCAAGATTAGTGCCTGCAGCTATTTAAACTACCTTCAGAGGAATCCAGGCAAGGTTTTCACCCCTTCAGAGTTATTCTGTAAATAGATTTCAAATCACACTAATAAGAAGTGCACTACTTCGCTTCTGAATATGGACTGTTTGTCCCAGCATTGGCCACTGTAGGGTTCCATGAGAGGGTCCCAAGTACACACGTGCATTACATTACGTATGCTATAGCCAGGCAGACCCCATATTACACTAAGCAAAAGGACAAACATCCCTATTAAGGCATTTGTACTATGTGTAGTATCAGCACTTCAACACATTGCCCTCGAAATACTGGATCTACTTAACACAAAAAAATCCCAAACACTTCAGGTCTGCCTGCTCAGGGAGGAACAGCAGGATGAGCCTGTGGAAAGGTGACCGAGCAGCTGGCTGCATACAGACCTTCCTGCTGAGGTGAATGCTGCACTGCAAGCTGGCATGTTCAGAAGCCTTGGCTGAAAAACATGGCCATCTGACATTGCCTATTTCCCATCCCCCCAGTTGCTGGAAACCAGCCTTACAGACCTGCTCTGGAAGAGCCTAGGATGAAGAGCAAGGGATTTTCACAGCAAGAACTAGACAGCACAAGAGATTTTATTTTGCTTAAAATATAGAGAAAAAAATAAATACATCCACCCACAATACAAAGAGCAGTTTCAAATTCATGTACTTTTCTTTCGAGGACTTCCTCTGACTGGGAGAACAGAGGCAGTCTGACCCCTCAGAAAGAGCTCCGCCTGACAGGAGCTCTGTGGTATCACTGTACATGACCAGTGCACTCAGTCTGACGTTTCACGTAAACCAAAGCAAACTGTCATGTTTACTCCTCTGACTCCAGTGCCTCCCAAAGAAGCCACGGATACCTCCGCATATGTACAGTGTATTTACTCCTGTATCTCCAGGACACAGGCAATTCTTACAGGATTTCTAGACCCTGCTCCCTCTGCAGCAAGAGCATCAGCCCACATTCTGCCGGTTGCCATAGCCTCTTGGGTGTGTATCTTTCCAGTCATCCCAGTTTCGAGCTTTCTGAAGAGCTTCCTCATCATCCTCCTCCTCTTTTTTCTCCTGCTGCTGCTTCTGCAACTCTTCATCAGTTATACCTGCTGAAGGTCGAGAACAGGAGTGAAGGGCATTAAGACAGTGGAAGATCCCTAGTCAAGTTCTCAATACAGAAGCCTTGCCAGGACCCGGTCTAGACAGAAAGCTGGAGTTGCCAAAGGGCAGTCCAGGAATCCAGCTATTCTCACAGCCTAATAAAGTCAGCTCTTCCTCTGTCAGTGGGTGTTTTACACCCTGAACACATCCCCGTTCACCCTCCTCCTCAAGAGACTTCCCAAATTCTCTATTCCAATCTTTGCTTTGCAACTCCGTACCTGGTGTTCTCTGAGGAGCGCTCTGACCCGACACGACCCCTTGCCTTCTGCGCTGCTCATACCAGTCATCCACAGTCATTGTAGGCAGGCCAGGATATCCAGCACCAAACACTCTACAGGAAGAAACAGACAGTCAAAGAAGGCACTTTACATCATTACAAATGAGCGGAAACATAGACAACCATGCACAGAACTGCTCTCTACTCCAATTGGTACTAACAATATAAGGCATGTTATCAAGGAAGGCTTGACAAAAAAATGTATTTCTACAGCCTGGGCCATCAGCAACAGACTTGCCAGTAATCTAGCCATAATGGCATTTAAAGAGTTCATGCTGCTAGTTTAGAGAGGTGAGAACTGTTCTAGTCCAAAGACCGTGAATCACTTCTCCAACCCAAAGCAGAACACTGTTCTAGCACAGCTTGCCAAGGAAACTGAATTAGGCACAGCTTGGCTAAATAAATATATGGAAGGCTCAGGGCAAATAATGTCAAAAGCACAACAAGAAATCTGGTTTCTATCCCATTTTGTGTTTTTGCTGCCACATTCCTTGCAAGAATCTCACAGTGCCACAAAGTGTTAAGATCTTGATCCCCTGGTGAAAGCCTCAGAGTTAAAACCTGTATTATTGCTACTGACAATTCTCTGGTAGGTATCGCATCTTTCCAGCCTCTAAGATCACTTATTTGAATTCACCAAAATCTTCCAGAGTTTACATTAGATTAAGAGACCACATGTGCTTTTCACTTCCAGGCTCTTTATTTTAACAGTGAAGAACAATCCTGTTACATCACGTAGGGACTGGAGGGGCAGACAAGCCTTGCCTCTCCACATCTTACCAAACAGCAAGCACATGGCCTATAAACTAACACAGTAATATTTGCTTAATACAATCTTCTCTTCTGCCATCCCGATAGGAGGAAACAGCGTTAGCCAAAACATTGCAACATGCTGGCAACAGAAAAAAATAGAGAAAGTAGAAGAATTAGATGTTCCCCCCATCCCCTGCCCAGATGCACAGAATGTGCCATCTTGATGTGACATGCTGACTGAAGGTACCGACTGGTTTTCTGCATTTGAAAGAGTATCTTAGGCTTGACATGAGAACAGAGCACTGCATCATACTGTGTCTAAATAATCAGAAAACAACATACTTAGCCTGAGCAGCATCCCGGGTAAGAATGAAAGGTTTCAGTGGAGGCCTGGCTTGCCGAGAAGTACCGTGTGGTGGTGCTGAAGACTGAAAATGCAAACAATAGTCACAAGATAACCATGTAGACGAGAATCCCCTTCTCTGCTTCCCACCCCAAACAAGTTATTAAAGGTCTTGTAGAAGACAAACGTCTCTGCTGTCAGAGCAACATCCCAAGATGGACAATTCAGGCCCTAATCCAGTTTAAATCATGAACTCCATCTGTGAGCTTCTACAAATCACTTCTCTTTGTGCCTTTGTTACACCCCCTCTGATCAAAGCGGAAAAGCTGACAGAGCTAAACCAGATCAGCTCAGATCAAAGCATGAAATGTAGCTTATTTTTCCCACGGATCAAACACTGTACATCCTGAAGCAAGTAGAGCTCATCGTTCCTGATGATATCACCCAGGGCACTACAGAAGAACAGAGTTCTGCAACACCAATAATGAACTGCACAAGCCAACTGTGCCAACAAAGCTGGACTATGGTCTGTGTCAGCATATTATGATTTTTTTATTTCTAGACAGACATTTTAGGTGAGTAACATAAAACCCAGAAACACTATTCTACACAGGAACTGCAGGTCTGTGAGAAGCTTTCAGCACTCACAATGGGCATTTCTTTCTGTAACGTCTGGACACTTTATAGACCAGAAGCATAGGCTTGAAAGAAATCACAAGGGTCTTCTTTTAATTTACAAGTGTACTTAGTTCTTTAGAGTTAAGGATCTGGCAAAACCCAGCAAAGTGGAGAAAAGCCGCTGCATGCAGACCGGTTCAGCTCTGGTACTCAATGTTCTAGGATTTCAGAAGCCATAACTGTCTAGAACATGTGGTAGCACTGCACAGCGACTAATCCAAAAATGAGACCACCGCCCATTCAGAATTAAACCAAAACCCATCTGCTTGTGCTGTGATTGAGCTAAATTTCAATCAAGGAATTCACAGAATGCGACTTATGAAACTCTGCTGTTGAATTCCTCTGAGGTTCATTTACCTGCAACAGTGTCTATCATCAGGTCTAACTATCCACAGTCCACAAGACCTGCAGTGCAAGAGATACCTCATGAGATATCTCATACCTGTTTTGCTGCACCTCTGTTCCTCAGGATGACCATTTCTTGGTCAATACTCTCAATTTCCTCAAGGCTGGTGTTGATCCATTTCTGGATTTGTAGTATGTAAAATTCCCGTATCTGATCCTCATCTGCTTGCCCACTCTCCACAAAGGTTCTCATAGAGGCCAACCTGTTCTCCAGTTCCTTCTTCTGCTTGTATCTGTCTCAAAGAGAACAAAATGAGATCATTAAATAGCCTTCCTCTAGCCCAGCCCAGCCTTTTCTAAAATAAACAATTTTCTATTTCTTGAAATTCAGTCAAATGTAGTTAGAGAGCAACCACCTGCCCCAATCCCCTTTCAGATGCTTTTCACAGAGGTGCCACTTGCTGACCAGTGCTCATTAGGGTAAACAAATATCAGACATTCTTAAAGCTCCTCACATCTTTGACAAATTTCCTTGTGCGAGGAGGATCCGCTCATTTAACAACTAAGAGTCCTGTAGAAGTAAAGCAGAGACTTACAGAAATATACCTGTTCAGAAGAGGAGGAGCACTGGCAGCACCAGATCATACTGGCTGTCATTTACTGATGACCTCTAATGATGTGTAAGCAAGAGACAAAACACCAAGCAGGGGGATCCATCTCCCCACCTCATCTGACTGACAACAGAAGGTTTTTGACAAATGAAAACTACAGAGTTCCAATCTGCTTCAAAAAGGCTTTGAAAATGCATGGTTATAGACATGCAGCACCAAAATCTTTTCCTCCCATCTTCCCCATCACTCCCACCTGTCAACTCAAATTTAGACATTACAGAGGATCTTTACTACTCTTTGTAAGAGGTTTAACATGATTTTGTGTATTTAAGAAGAAAATTGTATACAAAAAGGGAGGTTCTGATGGTTTACTGTTGTAATTTAAGTATCTCCTGTCTGTTAAAAGCAGCTTTAAGACGACAGTTTACATTTGGAGGCACCTCTCTCAATTGTTTTTTTCTTCTCTGAAAAGTTGAGCAATCCTTGAAAATTAAGCCTCCCAGGTAAAATTAGGCAAGCTTGGCAACATTAATCTCCTGGAGAAAAAACAGGACCTTAACTCACCAGCTCCTCCACTGAGAAAACCAATGTAATAGCTATTTTGAGTTGCTTCTATATGACACAAAGATATCAAGAAGCTACTTATAAGGCAGATTAAAACACTTTTCCAATTTCTGTCTCTGGTGTTTTTGTGTGTGCAGGTTGTTTTTTAACATAATTTTGGCTTCTGTTTTTTTTTTTTACTTTTTCAGTTATTAAAGGGGCGAACTACATATATAACATGCTTCCAGGCTAAATCCTTGTGTCCTGTTTCCTTCAGTTACAGTGCCACCTGAAGAATGAACAGTAAGAACCAAGGATCAGAAACCTACAGGAGATGAAAGGACAAGGAGTACACAAGAGTCATTCTAAAAAACAAACCCATCCAAAAGTGCTCCACAAGAACCCCCAAAACAACGTATTAACTGGCCAAGCTCCTGACTGCCCAGCCCTGTCCTGCAAGGAAGCCAAGCAAACTGCTCCATTCCTGTTTGTCTTTACACTCTGCAGCAGGACAAATTCTCTTCAGTTGGCCGCTGCAATCCCAACCTGCTCCCAGCACGTGCTCATTCAGAGATCACGACTAAAGGCAGCTAGGATGAGACAGGTTTGGAGCTGGTGTGCTGATACAGGCCCTCTTTAGAATATTTTGTTCGAGCAGTCTATCCATTTTACTGAAAGCAAATATAATTGCAATGTCTCACCCTGATCAAGTACTAACCTGTTTGCGACAGAACTCACAATGCAGGCACCTCCCGTTTGTCTTCAAGCAGGAGTCACGGTACAGACAAACACAAGCCCTCAGCAACAGGGGAGTTCATGTGTGACCAAAGCTCTACTTGCAGCGCTGACAAAACTCACTTGCACTCAGGAGGTGACATGCAGCTCTGAGACTACTGACAAGCAGCCCATGCTGAAAAGGCTTTGCTGTGCTGACCACAAAGGCCCTGATGTATTCTGGTATCACAAACCCATCTCTGTTAGGTTACTCTCTAGAATATAAATCCTATTTTTGTCTTCATGCAACTTAAACAGCTCTCGAGCTCAGTTTGGGCCTCTCAGTGCTACCACAATAAGCAACAACTTGTCAAAATCCCCAACTAAAGCATGACAAAGAGGCATCAAACACCTCTTTTTGAGAAATCTTTGGTAGGAAACTTCCAACATAGGTGGCTTTACGCAGTTAGCAGTGATTAAAGAAATAATCATAAGAGATTTTGTGCCGCTCTTCTTCAAAGACCAGAAACTAAAGACATAAATGCATGTCTCCAATCTGTGCCCAGTCCAACATCATTAAGTGATGCATATCTTAAAATGAATGTTTAATGAGTAAAGTATTCCAGGATCAAGGGAACCAGTTCTTTCCTGACAGTCCGTATCTGTACAATTTCCCTTTTCTTAAACTGATTCTCGAAAGCCTTTAAACACCGCAAAGCAAGAGCCTACCTTTCAATCTTGGCTTGCCTACTTGATGCCATGGCCACCAGGCTGGGCTGGGTGGCAGCGGGGCCCCCCGGGGACGGGCTCCCGGCGTCTTCCTCTCCCGGGGGGCTGGCAGGGGGCAGGTGGAAGCTGCCCAGCCCGTAGCTCCTGCAGAGCTTGAGGAAACGCCAGAAGTGGGCCCGAGCGCTTTCCAGGTGCTCCAGCCTCCTGCTCAGGTCGACCTGCTTCAGCGTCAGGGCCCCCAGCAAGGCGGGCAGCAGCAGGTACTTCAGGTCGGCCGAGGCGATCTCCTCCAGCTCCTCGTTCTCGCTGCAAGGGGAGAGACCAGACGAACCTTCCCGTTCCTGCTCCGCGCGGGCCCGGCCAGGCCCAGCCCGCTCCGCGGCGGCCTCGGGGCCCGTGTGGAGCCGGCGGAAGGCATGGAGGACCCTCACGCGGCCTCGCTGCCCGCCCCTGGACCCAGGCCCAGGCCCAGGCCCAGGCCCAGGCCCAGGCCCGGCCGCCGGCTCGGCCCGTCCCTCCCCTCCACTCACCTGAACAGGTCCAGCTGCGCCACCATGGCGGCCGCCCGCTGCAGCGCGTC
>VZSZ01005430.1:206586-216964 GCA_013398815.1 Ibidorhyncha struthersii | reverse complement strand
CGGGGGCGGGGGCGGTGCCGCCCACACGGGGCTCGGCGGGGCCGGGGGTCCTTACATGTGTCCAGTGCTCCCGAAGTTTGTCCCTGCCTGATGCACATGCCTCGCCAGACCCTGCCAGGGAGCTCCTGGGGAGGGTGTACTGCTGACGTGGTCCCCAAAACAAGCAAAAATGGTAACTAAATAGACAGAAAATGTGCACCTTCCCCCTCTAGAAAAGGAGCGAGAGGGGTGAGTACATTCGGTAGTGTAGTGCCACATTTTATTTTTTAAGCACAGCACCTTCCATTTTTTCTATTCTTCTTATAACAAAAGTAAGATAAGCAGCCTTTTCCTTTTTTTTTTTTTAAAGTAGCTCCCAAGTCCCTTCTTAAAAAATGTATGAAATTTAAACAGGCATAAGGCAGGTAAGGGTTAAAGCTGAGCTTTTATGAAGGGATGTTGCTCCCCTAGAAACACAGGTAATTGACCTAGATGTGAGACATGGATATGGTGTTACAGTAATTCAGGGCTGGCTGGAAGCACTCAGCCTCCAAGAATGAGTCAGTTTACAATTTACTCTGTTTGTTTTCTTCATACCTATGTGAGATAGCTCAATAAGAAGTTACTCATCAAAACCCGAAGAGCTGTGTGTCTGGAGTCCCGCTTGCTGTGCCCTGCGTACCCTGCAGTGGTGTCGCCCTCCTGTCACTCTCCCTCCCAGTCACTGCGGTGCTCAGGCTGCAAAGGCAGGCGCCAGTAGCGTGAGGTATGTCAAGAGTTGCCTGTGTCATTCTGTGGTGTTCCTGCACGCCACGCAGGAGGTGAACACCACCATTATGCCCGGTGGTGGGAAAATTAATTAGTATAATGATTGGAAGTGGAATGGGGCCAAGAATCCACAGCCATTTGTTCTTCACTAGCAGAAGATGTTTTGGCATCCCCAGCAATTACCACCAGTTCGTTTTCATCAGACCAATACCACTCAATACCGCATCTTCCCCCTGCTTATGCATTAGTTAAAAGCTACAGTAAACCTGTCACATGATCACCTCCTGTAAACACCAAGATTCAACATTTCAGCAGCACTTTCAACGATCAGACCAAAAGAGAATGCCACGGTGAACTCCTCCAGTGCATGATCCTTTATGTTACCCAGAGAGTCTCTGGGCAGTTCACAGATCACCTTTCTACAGGATATCTGTTTAACAAAAATCTCCTTAGGACGTTCTCTTTGGAGGCTTTCACCTCTCAGAGAAGCCAGGCAGGTTCATGGCCTCGCTGTCCAAGTAATTGTGAAAAGGCTGATGATGGAGCATAGGCTCTCAGCCCACCTCCCCTCCCCTTAAAACTGGGGGGGTGGGAGAGGCAGTTTTGACCCAGACTGTCAGGGGCAGCACAGGACAGGCCTTGAGCAACATTTTATCCTAGCTCACCAGGTAAGCTAGACTGAGAGAGTAGGAAATCTGCATGAGGCCCGGTTTCCTTTGAGATGGAGAAGACTCTGCCTCTAAGAGCCTAGTGGCTTAGCTGGTTGGTAGCTCCTGAATCTCCTTGCTAGAAGTTGATCAGCACCCTGTCTTTATCTGCTGTCACAACTGGTCAAGAGTAGGTTTCAGTTACACCGTGACAGCATGAAATCAATAAGGGTTAGTTACCAGTCACCCACAGTCTGCTTTTCAGCTCCAGTGTAGCAAACTGCATGAAACTGCATGTGTTCTGCTGCTTGAGGTCGACCTGGCAGGACATGTTTTTTTGAGCTGCCCCTTCTAATTATGGAGCTGATGTTCTTAACACAAGGAAAAAATAAATGATTCTTCGGAAGTCATAATTACCCGGCAAGCCCCTATTCACAGCACAATGATTCTCAAGCTGGAGACTACAGGAATAATAG
The DNA here is from genome assembly GCA_013398815.1 of Ibidorhyncha struthersii. Classification (NCBI taxonomy): domain Eukaryota; kingdom Metazoa; phylum Chordata; class Aves; order Charadriiformes; family Charadriidae; genus Ibidorhyncha; species Ibidorhyncha struthersii. The sequence continues at coordinate 215,094 of VZSZ01005430.1, read as the reverse complement.
CTGTGATTAGTCCCGCTGCATGTGAAAAGGGGGAGTTCCCAGAGCTTTGGCAAGCTGGGGATCAGTCTCTCCCACTCCCCAGTTCCGCCAGGTGTCTCAGTGCGGTAGGTTTTCAGCATAAAGTCAAGGTGTAGGGATCAGCCTCAGCTCCTGTACGTTTCCACTTCCAGACACGAAACGTGCCCATGTGCTTTCCATTATACAGGTAGTAAAACAGGCCGCCATGGTGTATTGCATTTAATACTCATGTGTAGAACATCTGCCAGTGCACATCCAGTGCCTGTCCAGTGCTTCCCAGGAGCACCAGCACATTACAAGTGCATCCAGTCTTCTTAGAAGGTGTTAGAGCTTCTGCATGTCATCCTATGGCACATGAGTGCTGCTTCAGCTAGACTGAAGCATTCCTGGAAATTCCTTACTCCATCACACAGCACATGCACAGTGGTCATGGCTGACACATATACAAACTGAGAAAGTCCTCAAAGCCTGTACGGCCCCCATTCCGGGCTGGTGGAAGAGTCTTTCTGGAAAAGCCCAGTAGGATGGCAGCACTAAGGTGGCTCATGGGCGCACATCAGCTTCTGCTCTGGAGAGGAGACTGTTCTGCAGCTTCCTCCCTGCTTTAACTCACTTTCTGATTGACCTTGGAGGCAGCATCCCCAGGGATGCACAAAGGGAAGATGCTACTATTTACTGACTCAACAAGGCAGCCATGGCCCCTTCTCTGCACTGGCAGAAAGGCAACTTGAAAAGTCCACTATGAGCAGCCTCCAGAATGCTGCCCGCACTGAATGTGGATGAGGGAGAGGGAGAAATACGGGCTGGGGAAGGGAGCCTGGGATGCTCAGAAATGCAGCCACCCCACTCCTCCTGGCCCCTGCGGGTGTGACTGGGATATCACAAACTTGCGATATCTGGGACTTTTCCACTCTGATTCAGCAACTTGCTAAAATATGGGGTTCGGAGCTGGAAGGGATGCCAGATAGAGGTCTGCTTCCCCTCTAAACCTCACACAGCCATTGCCGCAACTGCCCTTCAAGCTATACTCAAGGGCCCTTGGTCTGCAGCCTAGTTCCCCCTCTGGTCTTATGGCTGTTACTCACCTATGTTGATTTGTCCGTGTCTCTCAGCTGAAGATCCCCATAAGGACAATCCCTATTATTATTTGTCATCCTTAGGACATCATGGTATTGCTGAACACCCCAGAAATAAAGGAGAACAGAGATGCAAGGGTTTTTCCTTAAATACAAGCATTTACTCATGTTTGTATCTTGTGGTGTGATGGTGTAGGCGCCAACCATCCCAAAGGTCAAAGCAACATCCCCCAAATATATACAGCAGTACAGATGTTGATCAACAGCTGAGCCCCCAGAGAGCAGCTCCATCCAGTGCCTTCTCCTTGTTCTGGCTCAGCTTTCTTTGTGAAAAGCACAAGGAAAAAGCAGGTGGAGGTCCTGACCCACCGTCCTCTCAGAGCTGCAGTCCAGGGCTGTAGGAAAGAAATATCCCAGCATGTTCTTGAACACAGAGCCATTCTTCCCCCAAAATGGTTGCTTGATTACAAACAGTTTGTTGCCCTTGCTTAGATTATCCTCCTGGAATAAGTTATGCAGCATCCCTCAATGAATAAAGAAATACAAGGGGGAAAAAAAAATCAATGCTTTAGTAGCAAAGTCAAAAGAGTCCATGAAAATCACTCTCCTTTCTCCAGACTTCATTGTCTGCACAAGCTTAGCCAGCAGGGAACGATCATATTCATCCCAGCGTTACTCCTTTCAAGCCCAAATTAAAAATAAAGCAGTAACCAAGAGGAGGCTTTTCAGAGCGAACCCTTTGCCTGGTTCTCACCACATTTCATGTAGAAGGATGGATTTCTTCTATGCACAAGCCATTTTCAGAGCCATCTCTCCCATGTCAGCTCACAGCACCAGAAAGTGAAAGACTTCTGCTATGGCCATGGAGAATTCAGCTCCGGGGAGTCTCATTTCCAGAGAGACAGATAAACAAAAAGCCACAAGATGTCAGGAAAAATGGCTAATGACAGGAAAGTCAAAGAGGTAGATCCGTCACATTAGCAGTGAGCCCAGCGAGGGTTCGTGAAGCAGAGGGTAATGACAGCAGCCTACCACAGTCTGGAGAGGACAGATTGTGAAAGCAGGGCAAAAGAAATGCATGAGGAAGTGTCTGAAGGGCTGCAAAGCCACAATTGTTACAGAGATGCTCTTGATTTCAGGGACACTGCTACTGTCCTTGCTCAGGTTTATTCAGGTCCTGAAGGGCTATCTGCCAGAGCTGGAGATGTTTGGGGTGGAAGCAAAGGTGTAGAGGTTTAGAGAAAAGCCTTGTTGCACCGGTTTCTCTGGCAAAGGATTGCACTGACTGGTGCTGGAAGCCACTGGAGGACGATGTCAGGGTCCAAGTTTTCCCATCTTTTAATCTCAGAGGGCGCTTGTGCTCACCTGGGCTGGGTGAAGGGTCTCCATGTTCCCCTGCTACCTTCCTGCTGGCTTTTCTGTCCAAGCAGAAGGGTTAGAGGGAGAGAATGCATCCAGTCAGATGGATCCCCTCAACCCTTGTGGCTTATTCCCCCTGGATCCATTGTCTGCTGCTGACTGCCTTGCTCTGGGGTTCTTGGTCCCTTAGGAGCCTCTTCCAGTCCAGCAGATCTCACAAGCCTCTAAGTCCAGGTGCGGGCCCAGATTACAACACTGCCTGCTCAAAACATTGTCACTTAACTGTCACCTCCCCACCATTGTCCTTCCTGCCAGCCTGAACCTTTGCACTCTTTGACTAATTACAGTACTTTCCAATTTCCTGCAGGACACAAACAGAGCCCAAGGTCCTTGCTGCTGATTGACCCCTCCAGTCCTTTCCTAGCGCTTGCCTGTTGGGCTTGCAGTCAAGATGCAAGGAGCGAGAGGAGGAGAGGACTCTGCATATTCAGTACTTGACCCTGCCTTTTCCCAGGCAGAAATTCAAATAGGACCTCTCTAGGAGGGGATCACAACATCTCCCCGGGGCATTCCTAGCTATTGTGGCTCCTCTCCTCTACCCCAGGCTATGTGTGTTTGTAGTTACCAAATGCAAATCCCATTTCCCACCCTCCTGGCTGAATCTCTGACTCCACAAGATCCTTCCCCTGTTTTTTTCTCACCAGCTCGTTTTGCAATGCTCTGCTGAGTTCACAGCCCCTCCCGGTTTCAACTCCCTCTGATCTGGTGAAGCACAATGAGGTGGCTATAGGGAAGGTATTTAAGCAAGCCTCCTAATTAAGTACCTGCATCACCTCTCCCTTAGCCTGGCTCTGGACACAGAAACTGCAGCTGTTTTGCAGCCTGGCAGCTGAAGACCCCCTTTTCTGAGGAATGCTGGTGACTAACTCCTAATTGCATTTTAAAAGAAAAACTCAAGATAGCTTTTTGGCCTTCTGCAGCTGTGACGGAAGCCTTGCAGCTGTGGCTTTACTGTCACTCTGGGAAGGCTAGATGTCAGCAGCCAGATCAAGTCAATGGCACATTAACAACTGATAATGATAGTTAACTCAGTTGGTTAACTATGTGAGCACATGCTTCACCCCTGAACATTTCAACTTCCAGCTCCCAGGCTTGTCTGGAGCCACCTTTGACTCTCAGCTCTTATTCACTGTTAATACAGAAACCTGGAGCACATTAAGTGGAGGGGATGGTTTACAATAAGAGCTCATGAATTGATTCCGTGACCCAGCAGATGCTATTAAAAATGATTGAATGAATATGGAAATGAGTAATCATACAGCTGGACTTGGGGTTGAACACGGCCAACTCCATTCAGTGCAAACCACAAATAAAGCAAGGCGCACGCAAAGCCACCAGTCTCTAGGTCATGGTGTGAGCTGCAGGAATTTGCCCTAGGATTTCCATCATGTTTACCTGTCCTCCTTGTGCTGTGCACTCTCCTCAGAACCTGTGAGCTTAGACTCATCCTTTCTCTCCAAAGGCTGCATGACTAGGAATACCTTATCCCATGCAAGTGCTTGGCCAGCTTCTGTGGTAGAGGAAATGGGGGGCCATCAGAGCCCCCATCTCAGGCTCGTGCCTCCTTGCTGTTCGCACACTTGGCTAGCCCAGCCAACCTTCACAAGGATCAGAAAATAATCCGGGACTGCCTTGGTTTCCAGCCACCAGCGCTGAATCCCAGGAAGCCGGATTCCTTGCTGGCTGGTCAGAGTCCCAAGGAAGCAGGCAATAGAAACCTTCCAGCAGGTTTTCCATATGTGCATGGTAGCTGAGGCTGACAGGTATCTGTAATTAAAGGCACACACAAGCCAACAGGCAGCAGAAAGGTCCCCTGCTGCGTGTAAGAGTACAGACCCGGGGCTTTATGGTCTCTTTACAGCCTTGCTTTCCCTGTGGCCAGCTGAGAAGGAGACAGAGGAAGGAGGCTGTCCTAGGAAACATGTCACAGAGAGGTACAGTGTAATACATTTATTTTAAAAATGCAGACCAAAATCCCACTTACATTAAGTATAGAGACTAACGGTTCATTCTTGTTTCTCATGGGCCCTAGAGTCGTGTCCTGTCTCCAGGCCAGCGTGCCAGCACACCTGGTATTAACGGGGTGGAAGGAGGGGGCTGACAACCTTAGTGATCTAGAAGAGGCAGGAAGAACAAGCCATGAGTATGCCACATGTTGAGTGGGCTTCCACCTCCAACACAAGCCCAGAGGGCAGAATCTACAGTGTTACCATGGCTGCCTTGTTAATACAAGGCTGCTAGGTGTGGTTTTGCTATGCTGCCCGCCTCTGGGACCACTCCTGTCCCTAGGTCTGTGTGCCTTAATCAGCAGTGAGAGCAGCAGCAATCTTCATCCAGGCCTTGGGGAGGACTGAGGAGTTCTGTGTCCTGGAGCAATGACTAGTTCTGCCTGTGTCCAAGCCTGGTCTTCATTTCAGATGCTGAAAAAGGCACTAGACCAGTATTTGCCCCTGAGGAGGAACATTCAGTGGTGTTGGGTAAGCCCACAGCAGAAACCTGCCCCCACTGCCCATGACACCCTCGCCTGAAGCAGCTTTCTTCCTCTGCAGCCTTCTCCCAATGGGCAACTCTCTCCCTCCTTCCCATCCATCACTCCTAGCTTTCAGGCCACTGTCAGAAACCTCCTGCAAAGAGATAATGGCAGCCCAGGGTCCCCATTCACCCCTGGAGAAAAGGGGCTGTGCATGCAGAGTGATAAATGGTTTGTCCCCAGCTGGAGACAGAGGGCTGGACGCTCCTGATCAGCTGCAGAAGAGCAGCCCTTTGTCTTGCTCTGGAGAGGTGGAGCAGAGGTCGGCCTCCAGTCTTAGGCTTCCCGGCATCTCTCAGTTTGAGGTCTTCCATGGTAATGTGAGAGTCCAGGCTTCCCGCATAGCCCTCTTCTTGCCGTGGCTCAGAGCATCCCTTGTGGTTGGTGTTTGGTCTCCAGCTGTGCCCTGGAGGATACATCAGCGCAAGAGTCCTCCTGCCTGCCATGGCACTTCTGGCGTTATTTACAGACATATCTCTCCACCTTTCGCTGACACTTCTTGCACACCACGTAACAGCACCAGTGATACTTGCAGTGACACCGCTCCACCACCTCCTCCGTGTAGGCGTTGTAGCCGCGACCACAGCACATCAGGTTGCAACTGTCGCTGCCCACAGAGGTCTTGTTGCACTGCCTGCAGAGGAGGATGCACAAGTGGGAGCTGAAGGAGCGTACCTGCCCACCATGGTGGTGGTGCTGACCACAGCTACTTGCTCTGGCCTCCTCCTAGAGCTTACGTGCCCATAGCAGGGGGCAGCGACATGCAGGGGTCTGCTTGCAAACCGGGGTTGATGTCACCTCATGTTACTGTGACAGCGTTTGAGCAGCTGTAGCTGAGGTTGGGCACACTCACTCTGTATCACACTGCGGGCAGGAACTTCCCATGGAGAAGGAAGGGCAGATGGCTAGAACCAGGAACTTCTGCTACTGCTAAATCTAGCAGGGATTGCAAGTCACAGCCCTGAGGCAGCCCTGGCTCAGCCTTCAAATGAGGCTTTCTCATCCCTCTAAAAACTCCCTCCCGTCCTGCAATCGCTCCAGAAAAGAGACATCTGGGAAGCACCACAGAGTCCAAGGACTGCTGAACTGCTCTGGTTACTGGCAGGCAGCACCCAAAGGCTTGCAGGGAGAGGTAGTATTTCCCTTTCTGACTCCTCACTGGATGGATCCTGTCCTGGAGAATGGAGCTGACGGACTCTGTGAGGGATCTCCCTTGCCTTTACACCTGCATAGCTCTAAGAATGACATCTGCTTTCCTGCCCTTGGGACTTTAAGATGCAAAGATTTTGCATCCATCCCTGTGGTGTCCTCATCTAACGGGGGACTGCCTATCCACACCAGCTTCCCAAAGCATGCTCTCAAACCCAATGGTACAGATACTCATGAAATGAGAGACTGAGTTGGAACATATTTGCAGCAGTTTCTTACCTATCCTGTGTCCCCAGAGACCCCAGGTGGAGATTCTGTGTGCAGTAGTCAGGAGAGTTGATGAGATAAACCAGATCTGTCTCTTTCACTGGCCTGATGTCTATTTCTTTAGATATCAGCTGCTTCCTGGGTCCTACGAGCCGGTGGGTCACCTTGATGGCTACCAGGTACTTGGACTTGAGGTCAGAGGCAATTTCATCCAGGTTTGGCAGTCCCTTCCAACATGTCTTCACTGAACAGGAGCCTGAAACACCATGGCATTTACACTTGGTATCCAGGGAGTCACTCAGCACCTGCAGAGGACAGGAGAATAGAGGACTTTGCTTCTGCTTTTTCCTGGTACCCACCCTACTGATTGATTTGCAAGAGTATCCATCGGAAGTCTCAAGAGTTGAAAGATCTCAGCTGCTTACTGCCACCTTTAAATTAATATAATAGGGCAATGAGGGACTCAGCCCTGCTTCATTCTCTTTGCGATAAGAACCTAACCCTTGGGGACCTCCCTGCTGGAGCTTGCAGTGGAGCTGGTGGCTTCCCTAGTCAACATTTGCGGATGCAGGATGGCTGTGTCCTCACCTGGGGAACACGAGTGCCTGAAAGTACAAAACCCTGCAGTTCTGGGCAGGGCTGTGCAGCCCAGCTAGAGTGGGGCAGGACGGGCCTCTGCTCCCCTGAGACGGGTGGAAAGGAGTACTGGAAGTACTGGTGTGAAGTGGCAAATATGTTGGCCTAGTTGAGGAAAGCATGCAGAATTTTTTTTTGGGGGGGGGGCAGTGTGGGTAGCAGTGGGGGGTGACTCTGCAAACACATGTAACTCCATTTTAACCATTTAGTTGCCTCTTGACCTCCTGAACAGCATCCCAATGGCCTGGCTGGAGTCTACTGCCTTACATTAGGGACCTCTGCCTGCACCCCCAGGCTGCTGTAAGGTGTGCTGGGCTGCAGCAATCCCTGGTGGGCACCATACCCACCTGCCTGCCCACCGCATTGTTATGCAGATTCATGGCCTTGAGCGCTTGTGTCCCCAGCTTGCTGGATTTTAAAGGACTGTCAGCAAAAGCAGCACCAAGCTGGAGGCCATAGCGCAAGTTGTCCCCACAGCCACCCCATCTGAAGTCCGGTCCGGGGACCTCCGAGGGGATGGAGCCACAGGAGCAGAGAGGGAGCTCTCCCGAGGTGCAGGCTTGGGCGATGGAGTGTGTGACGGAGGCGGCAGCCAGGGCATAGACGAAGGCCGATTCCCGGGTTCCTGGGAAGAAGAAGGGGAGATGTCCTTCTTCCCTGCCCAGCCAAACACTCCTCTCACAGATCTCACAATGCAAATGAGGGTGGATTTTTTTTTGCAACAAGATAAAACCAAGGCCCAACATTTTTCTTGTGCTGTATTTTTAACCTGTGCCACCCATTATATTATGCTGTCAGTATACAGCCTGTGTCCCCACGTCTTCACTCTTTTTTTTGGAGCCTCTAGTAGCTCTTTTTGTTTGAAATGGAAGTTACCATTTGTCATCTCCTGCAGCTCTAAGTTGCATTAGATTAACACCAGTGTAATGGCAGCAAGTTTCTCCAGAATTAACACCCACCAGCTGAACAGCAGCACTGTATATTAAAGTGCTGCCTAAAGTGCTGCCTGCCTGGGAAGCTACATGGGGCAGCAAGAGGAGCACGAACGCAGCGGATGACGCATCCTTTACCTTTCAGCAGGTCAGGGCCAAAGCTGGGGGCACGTTGGATGGAGGAGCAGTTCCACCTCATGTCTGCGAAGGTCTTCTGGCAGACGCTCTTGGTCTGGCGAGCAGCCCGGACGATGCTGTGCATGACCTCCAGGTTCCTGCGGCACATCTGGAACTGGTCGGGCACCAGCCCGGCGAGCAGCCGGCAGTGGTGGCTTTCATTCCAGGCCACCCCGCTGCCGCTCTCCGTCAGCCCTCTGTGGGGAGAGGATGGGCGTCAGCGAGGGGGGACCAAAGACACCCCTACAGGGACCGAGTCGGAGAAGGGGAGCCCCAAAAGGGGGCACGGGGGGGTGTGGGGGAG
>VZSZ01005430.1:194240-206509 GCA_013398815.1 Ibidorhyncha struthersii | reverse complement strand
CGGGGAGGGGCACAACGGCGGTTTCGGTGCCATTCACAGCGGGTTAGGGCCGTGAGGAGGGGGGGAGGAGGATGGAGAGAGGGTTACAGCTCTTATTAGCTGCGACCATCCCCGAAACAGCAGCTGGGAAGTGATGCAGAGATGACCCGCTGGAGCGGCTTTGCACCACGGGGAGCTGGGGAGCATCGGGTCTGGCATGTCGCCCCACTAAGTGCTTAGCTGCCGCATACCCCTTTGTGTCCCCACAAGGCGACACCACACAGCGGGCCCCAACACCGGAGCTGGGGCATTCTCCAGCATTGGCACCTTCGAGAGCCATCGGATCACAAAGCAAATATATGGCTCTGCTCAGCAGGTGAAAACTCATCCCTGTAACTGGCTGGCAGGAGTCAGAAAGGGAGATTAGTAAAGGGCAGAAGGGGTTGATATTCATTACTGACTTTTTTTTCTTATTTTCTTTGCAAAAGGCTTTAGAAAATACATTCTGACCCAGAAAGAGTGAAAGTCTCAGCTGTCTGCCCCCTCTGTCTCCAGAGCCCCACGAGGACAGCCAGGACCCTGCAATAACCAAGGCTGCAGATCTGTATGTGTGACTCAAGGGTGTGGACGCTGGTCTCACCAGCCTGGAGAGGATCCCGCCAAAGGCTGCACTGGGACTGATGCTGATTGAGTGTGGGGAAATTCTGCCCCTAGACACCGACTTCACAGCTTCAGCCCCAGCCCCTTTTCTTACAGACAAACCATGTTACTGACCCATCGAATCAGTCAGGGCATTGGCAGCTGCTAGTGGGCTTCATAACTGCAGAGAAAGAGGGTGAGCAGCGGGGGACACGTGGGAGGGCTCTTGGCACACAGCCCGCAAGCATATTTCAAAGTAGTTGGGTGAAAGCAACCTCTCTCTGCTGCAGGAAGGTGCAGGGCTGCAGAGCAAGGGCTCCCTCCGCCGCGCTCCCCTCTACAGCCCTGCCCATGCAGACTTGAGAAACAGCCCTAAAACTGAACGCGCCCATTAGAAAACGTGGTCAGAGCAGGATCTAACTCAGCATGGGGCTGTCTTTAGCTTGTCAGCACTGAAAACCCCACTCCATAGTTGGCATTGGGCTTTCTGTTGCCTTTAGCACCCCAAAGTGCATGGGGACAGGAGGGACAGCTAAAGGACTTTGCCTTGACTCTGTCGTTGGGCTTTCCGGATCAGGACTAATGCTTTGATGTGTACTAATAATTCCAGGCTCCTGAAAACAGCACAACCAGGTTCCACAGCAATTTGCCTCTCCAGGCCAAAGAAATGAGCTTAATGTCCACCAGCTGTCTCACAGACGGCCCAGAGGGGAGTTTGCCTGGTGCTGTGGGCAAACTGATGTGCGCACGTCCGTGAGGCAGCACAGGGCACGGGTATCAGCTGCAGAAGTGCCAGTTTCATTGCAGGAAACAGATTACAGCTGGCAGAAATGATGCAGCTGGGGAAATGGTGCCTGCTTGGACAGGAGCTGGTTTGGTGTGACATTTCCATGGCTTGCACATGCTTGTCACAAGGTGTATTTTTGTGAATCTTTCCCTCCTCTAAGCAGAAAAACAAAAGTGCAACCTCGCTGCTGTGAAGACCTGCAGGAACCAGGTAGGCTGATATTTTCCTGCAGTGGGAGGTGACATTTGAGAGACAAATCCAGCTGATGCCGGCTTCTTTTGGAAACAGTCACAGGTTGAAGACCTATACTTTGGGCTTTCGCTTTCTCCCTCGCTGTGCAACTTCCCTTCTCACTGGAAGGTGGTTTCCCTTTACAGGACATAACTGGGTTGTTGGTTAGCATCCCCCCGTGACCTCCCTTTGACTTGCTATCATGTGCACTAAAACTAGGACACGCAGCTTGAATTGTTGACCTTCCCAAACCACTCCCTCGGGATGAAAAGGCCAAGGTACATTGTGCCGGAGCAATGGCCCATGAGGAAGGGTCCTGGTAGGAAAGTGCTGAGGTCAGTTCCAAATCCCAAGCAGAGTTACAGGGGGCTTAATTAAAGGACAGAGAGAAAAGAGATGCCGTATTCAGTGTCCCTGGAATCGGCTGGCTCTGATCCCATTAACCTTCCTCTCCCTGATGCCTGTGAACTGACACCAAAGGGCTCCAAAGTTACAGCAAGCTCTTGTCAGCTGAGGAATGATTTTTCAGCAGGATTAGGAAAGATACAGGATAAAAGCAAATTTGCTGAGCTGCCCACTGGGCCATACAGCTTGGATGTCTCTGCAGAGGGCATGTGAAGGCCAGCAAGCGCCATCCACGGGTTTCTGCTTTGGAGTGCTCTGAGCAGGAAGCCTGCCCTGCTCTGGACATCCCACTGGCTGCATTACCACTGGGTGAACATTGGGACTGTTGGGCTAAGACTCCCTGGTTTAGGGCAAGAGGAGCCTTTCCTCACTGCAACCAGTACTTAGAAAATTGTCCCTGAGTATTTCAGGGTGGGAAATGCTTTCCCGGCTGCAGAGAGCAGAGTCCCCATTGGAGAGGACAAGGGATAACCCAAGTCTATATCACCTAAACACCAAACCCAGTGTTTTGGTTTCTGCCCCTCAAATGAGGACTAAGCTGATTAAAATAGCAACAACCTGCCCATTTTTATGTGATAAGATGAAACAAGAAGGTAGCAATGAGCATGCTCTCTCCTGTAGCACACGCTGCTCCCAACCCCTGCAGACCAAGCCTCCAGTACCTGTGGGGCATCAGGGCAGGTCCTGCCCCTCTGCTGCCCTCTCCAGCCCTGATTATTGCTCCATGGAGGAAGATGTAAGGGCAAGTCAGACACTAGCTAGCACAGTTTGTGATCCCCAGCTGTGGGATGGGTAACTCACAGCCTTCGGGGAAGTCGAGCAGAGGCATCTGGGCAGACTTCATCTGTCCGCAGGGGCAATGTGATCTGCTTGGCAACACACTGATCTCCATGGGAAGGATGTTCTGTGGGAATGGGCTTGCCTGGGAAAGCCTGCCAGGAGGAGATGAAGGAGCATTGGGACATGTTGTGCTGTTTCAGTTTGGGCAGTCCCTAGAACATTTCTTACTCTCTAGGCTTCCTTATGGTCCCAGACACAATTCAAGCACTCTGACCATTTCCACAATGCAGTTCCTTTTTTTTTTTCAGTTTTCTGCAAGGCCCTGGATTTTCAACCCAACTCAGCTGCTCCTTGTCAGCCCAAAGTCTCCTCCAGCATCCCTGCTATTTAAGAAAGCTGCTGTTTTGCTCCAGCAGTACCTGGGTCCTGGTACTGCTGTCCCATGTAAGATCCAGCTCTCCCTGGGCCATTCATTCCAATCCTAGGTGTCATGTGGCAGAGATGAACCTGATCTCTGAACCTGGTCTGCTTCTACCAAGGGTTCTGCAATGAGAGATAGTTGCTGTTAAGTCTCTGACGTGATGGATTTTGCTTATACACATCCCAGGACCCTGAGGGTTGAGGTAGAAAAGCCCCATGAAGCAGCACCTGCTGTTGGCAACAGATGCTGGTGCTGTGTGGGACAGGGTGACAGCACCCTGGGGTGCCTGGGGCCCTGCCACGTGACCAACAGCTTCGTGCTGCGAGACTCCTTAGGGCCTGGGGTAAAGCTGGCGTCCTTTGCCATGAAGTTATTTGTCATGTTTGGTGAAACTGAAGTCAGACTGGTCTCACCACAGCGACATAGTTCAGCTTTCACCTTTCTTGACTCAGTTCAGTCCTGCTGGTACTCACTGCACTCTGGAAGTCCCTGATATTTCTTTGACATCCCACCTTCCCAGTCATGGCTTTTGCAGGTCCTGTTCTTACTTAGACCCGCAATCAGATACAGAGTCCACACTTCTCCCTTGTGCTAGCCCAAGCGCTCCTTTCACTCTAACCCTGAGGATTTTGATGTTATGAAATCATATTCTCTGTAAGTTCCCTTTTCAGCCTTGGGGAATGGGGAAATGCCTTGGGCCCTGAGGGGGACATTGCAGAGAAATCTGAACAGCTTCTGGAGGGATTAGAAAATTTCTGACCAGGAAAAGCTGCTTTTGGCAGTGTTGGGAGGTGCCTGGGTGCTTTTCTGGGCATCATGTGCTCAGTGGGCAGAGGGAGGGCAGCAGTTCACCAAGCACGTGCAAGGCAGGAATTGCCAAGCAAAGGCAATCCTGTGTGCAGGGCATGTTGAACCAGATACCTGCTTCTTCAGACTCCACCCAGAGGGGCTCCAGAGGTTTCCAGTCTCTCCCAGTTACAGTCACTTCCCTGAACTCCTTTGCAGCAGGTGTCCTGCATCCAGCCTGCCATGAAGAGTTGCTTTGCTGGTTGTTGCTCCAAAATGTCCCAGTGCCACATCTCTGTTGAGGGATGAGGAGGTTTCAGTGGGAGCACAGGCTCCGCCGGAGACGCTAATCCCTCTGGCGTGATTTCTAACATTATCTCTTCAGCTGCCTGGAACAGCCCCACACTGCCCAGGAAAAAGTGACCATCAGCACAACTAGACCCTGCAGATGATTGCAGACAAGAGGGTCAGGAAGGTTAAGCAGTCCCCTAATCTCCCTGGAGCGAGACACAAAAGTGGGCAAAACGCAAGCCCACCTCTGCCCAGGTGGAGAGGGAGGAAGGTCTGGGGTTGCTCTTTAGGTGAAGCTGCTTTCCAGCTGGGTAGCCCCAGCACATACTGGTGCCTGAGGCTGTTCTCCCCAGGGCAGGACTTCGCACTCCCCCGTGTTGAGCACCCTCCTCCCCGCTGGCCGTAGGTGCTGTGGCATTCACACCACCCGTGCCCGCTGTGGCCAGTGCAGGCTGAGCTTCAGGAGATGGACATTAGGGGTGCCCGACCACCTCGGTGGGGCACGGAGCGTTGTCCCGCCATTGCCTGAGCTGCTCAATCCAAAAGAGGGTCTGGGTGGTGTTAGAGATTCCAAACGAAAACGGACCCATCCCCGGCATAGGAGGCTGACCCCTTCTCACTGCTCTGCGCGGTGTCAAGCCCAGAAAGGAGAGGGGATAATGCCACCTTCTGGCCAGTGTTTTTGCTTTTAAGGGCCACCACCTGCCCTTCGGGTCCCTGGAGAACCTGCTTTCGCCACACTCCTGCCTGCCGTGTTGGTGCTGGCAACTCTCCCATTGCAGCAAGGCACTTTTTCCCCTGTTAACCATATTGCTTTTGGGAAAACTCCTCAAGACGTCTTATTCTGGGAGCTGGAGGATCTCAGATGGGTTGCCATAGCCAGTACATACTGGGGTGAGATGGCAGCTGGGAAGGCAAGAGCACCTGGTAATCTGAGGGTTTTAGGAAGAGCCACAAGCAACAGTCAGGAGAAGATGCTGGAGAGCAGGAATGAAGAGAGGACACACGCAAGGACGGTCTGGGAGGTTGGAGGCATTTCCTAGCTTCACAGGTGCTGGAAGCCATGACCAGTGCTGGGGCAGAGGGGCTTAGTACCACCCCGTCCCCCTCTTCTGGGATGTGAGGTCACCATGGGAGCTGGACAAGGGCACGAGAAGCCAGTGCCAGCATAGGAATGCGTGTCCAGTGATTTCTGATGCCAATCTCCTGCTCGAGCCCACTGCCTCCTACAAAAGGTGCTTTTTACCAATCCCTCTTCGCAGAAGTTTTGCAATGACTGAGTAGTAGGAAAAAAAAAAAAAAGCTTCCTTTTAAAGCAAAAGCAATCCTTCATTTGATGTCAATTCCTCTTCTTAGCTCAATCCTTGAAATAACCATAGGGTAAGTGCTAAAAATACCCCTTCCCCTTCCCCTTCCGTGTCAGGCTCTTTCTTGGGGAAGGAGGAGGGCAGGAGGGGATTCCCAGCCCAGGAGAAAGGCTTCCCTTCCCCAGCCACCGCAGGGAGAAAGTGCAGCGGCGCTGCTGGGGATTCATCGGCAGGGACTGGGTGGATGGAAAGGCCAGAGAGGAGCAGGCGAGGAGCAGGGAGGGACATTGGAAAATGTCACCCCCGCAACTGCCTGCCTGGTGTTGGCTGCCCTGGGGACACAGCCAGGATGGGAAAGCTCAAGGAGGAGCTCACAGGAGGCAAGGAGAAGACCTGCTGCTAGCTCAGGGCTTGCCTGCACACAGAGCTTGCTCCTGGGATTAAGCTAATTACTGGAGGAACATCAAATAGTTGTCTGGGGTGGCCAAAGGTTTGTGTGTCCCACTATCAGGACTCGGACAGGGGCCAAAGCAAATGCCTATGAATGGTTTGTGACCTGCGTAAGCACACGGGGACCCCTCCCCATGTTCCATCCCAGCTTGCAACTACTTGTGGCTTCCAGGCTCAGGAGAGGCAGCTTTGTATGAGCACCTTCCACTGGTTCCCCTGCCGTCAGCATGCCCCATGTCACCTCAAGCCCCTAGCAACCTCGGTGTTCCCCCACCCCACACTCACCTACCAACCAACCGCGTGAGGAGCCACATCCTTTTGCCTGGGAGGCTGTGACAGCGCCGGGTTGTGGTGACGCAGGCGGTGGTGGCACACTGTCATGTGGCATCGACGTCTTGGCGAGGAGGCAGGTCGTGTGCTCCAGACAGCTCCCACCACATCCCAGAAGTTATGGATGGGATCCCTGCTGCAGGTGGTCGCCTGGGAGCATCCTGTCCTCTCCAGAAGCTGAGGATGCTGGTGAGGGCCACCCTGGGTGCCAGGTAAATGTCCTACTGCAGAATGCTGCTTTCCTTTAGCGAAACAGTCCTCCTTCCTCTTTCCAATGTAGTGGTGGACTCGGTGACCTCACCACAGGATGGATACTAAGAAGCAGGCTGGGGGTGATGGGGACTTGCAAGGATTGGTTCCTGCCAGCCGGTCTCCTCCAGAGCTGCTTATACATGGTGCTGCCTTCCAGCTTCACCTGGCCCCGTGGCTTCCCCCCCATCACTATGAGGCTGCTCCCATGCATCTGCCTAGACAAGTCCCAAAGCTGGGACCAGGGATCGTGGGTCTGCACCTCCTTGTGGGTTCAAGCTGTACAGAAACAGAGCACCTGGTGACACTTCATGAGCTGCTGTGACCAGGACTGCCTGCAGCTGTGGCAGTGTCCTGTTGCAGGCAGCACACACCAAAACAGCCCAGAGCAGGCTCTGCAGCACGCCCTGTCCCCAGGGCCCTGGGACAGCTGGGCTGGGGGATCCAGCTGCAGAACATGTGTTAGCATCTGCACTCCCCCCCACAGCAGCCAGGCAAGTGATGCTGCAGAAGGCAGTACCAGAGGTTTCAAGGCAGCAGAGATGCTGGGAGTCGCGTTCCCCATCTGCTCCCTGCCAGCCTCCTCTGGCTGAAGGTCTGCGTGCTGGGGGGCCGGTGGCAGGTCCCAGCTGGAGCCCCTCAGGAAGAAAATGTCACGAATAACACACCCAACCTCACTAACTCATCTCGAAGTAGCTGCCAGGGGAGTTTTGTTGAGTCACGCAGAAGAGGCTGTGGCAGTGAGTGATAATGGAAAGCAGCGGTGGCACAGCTCTACGAACAGGAGGGACAGGCGGCCTGATGTCCCGGAGGTGACACATGGGGATGAGCCACTGCCAACAGCCTCCTGCCCCATCCCAACGCCGCAGAGCAAATGCTGCGTTAGCTAGGAGCATGTAAAAGCCACCCAGCCGCGGGGAGCCAGGCTACGGTAAGAGGACAGTGGTTTATGAGATCAGCCTCATTTGGGAACACCTACTGCAGTAATGTCAGCAAAAAATAAAAGAAATTATATTTTCAGCAGCTGTTCTGCCACTGTCTGGGCACTGAAGTGGACTCACCTGAGCTCTTCTGTCGGGTGAAAACCAGGGCAGGAGCTGCTGGGCAGAGGGAGGAAAACAGCGTTCTCTGCTACCATGGTTTCACAGCCTAAAGCACATTGTCTTGCGTTATCTTGTAACAGAGTTGGGGAGATTTATGCTAACCTATGCTCCGTCTAAACACAGGATGAGGAGAGCTCTCCCCACTCTGCCAGGCAGGGGCAGCTCAAGGAGCGATATCTGCCAGCCACCAACCAGGAGATTCTTCAGCTGTCGATGAAGCAGATGGAGCTCTGGCTCTCATCTCCATGGAGAAAAAGGGAAAAAGGAATAAAAAAAGTCCTCTAATTCAAGTTAGTTGCAGACAAGGTAATTTCCACATGAGTTAGCAGAACAGCTAGTTGGAAATTTTTGATAAAATCTATTTCTCTTTGAAAATGCAGATCCAGTGAAATGTGAAGGCTTTCCACTGGAAAGAATGAGTTTTGCTGGATTTCTCAACTAGTTCTCTAGAAAATTTGTAAATGGTCACAATATTTCAACCACCACTGCTCTTTTTCAGACCAAAATTTATACTCCTAGTGTCTTACAGCTTGACATGAAAAGGCAACATTTTTGGCATCGTCACTGTATTTGTTTGAACTTCAATATTCTGCAGATCTTTTACACTCATTTTGGATCAAGAAAAAGCTTGAGATGCCAAGTCATCCCTGGGATAAGGAAACCATCCCCCTTAAACTGTGAGAAGCTCAGGCTGAGGAGCAACGCAGAATGAAGGACATACCCCTCCCATTAACCCCAGTCAATACCACAGTGGGGTTTGTCTTTACCTCGTGAGTAACTCGTGGTAGTTTCTGCTGACCCAAATGCGGTGCACAGGGGCAGGGTCCGGCCAGCCCAGTCACACCTTATTGTCCTCTGTGCCAGGACGAGCCCCGTGTGCTTGCCCCGTGCCCTGCTGAAAGCATGTTGCTTTTCCTGTCACTGGGAGAAGCGGGCATTGCCCTCGGCACTGACGTGGATTTAGTTCTTTTTGTAGTACCTGCGAGACCGCAACCTGGAATCCTGTTTTCCTTCGAATCGGTAAAGCAGACGAACATCCATGAAGATGATAACCTGACATGCAATTTCCCTGGCTCAGTTTCTGTACCTTTGCAACGCTTCTTCGGCCTCTAGTGCTCTCCAGGCTTTCTTGTCTTATGACGCTTACCTCCCCCTCCCCTGGGCTCTGGCAGCCTCCCTGTCCCTTAGCAAGGCCAGCCTCACTCTTCTACCCCTCTTACCCTAAGCTTTATGTGTCTTTGGGAGCCTTCCCTGCAGGGGGAAACCAGTGCCAAGATCCCTTCTCCTGTTTTTAGTACGTGCTTTAGCAGATGCTCTAATCCCCGGAGAAAACTTGGGGCATCAGCAGCCCGCTGTCCCCAAGTGCCACCGTCCCCGCACAGGTCAATCACCAGCTGCTGGTCCGTGGGGACACGACACAGCCTGTGTCAACAGCGCTGGATAAACACGGCTCGGGAGCACTTGGGAAGTCCAGGGCAGCGCCTGGCACTGACCGAGCGCCCGGCAGTACGCAGTGTCCCCGCTGGTCACCCAGCTTCGCATGGCTGCACAGCTCCAGCCCTCCGCCAGCCTTAATGCGAGGAGGATGCTGGTGGGAGCCGGTGAAGAAGCAGCACAAAGGGCAGGACATCTTATGGCAACGTGCATGGAAAGTACAGCCTGGGAGGGGGTTTAAATGAGGAACAGAGGCCACACAAAATGTACCAGAAACACCCACCGAAGGCAACAGCAGCATTTTGAGCTCTGGCCAGGCAGCCCTGAAGAGTGTCCCTGTAATGTCACCAAGCGTCCAGGATAGGAAAGGAGGCTGGCACGGCTTTAGGAACAGGCTGAAGCCAGGCTGAGCTCACCCACCTGCTACCACAGCACTGCAGGAGCATGTCCCTGCCCCAGGGACCTCGGGTGCTACTGAGGACAAGGGAACCCTGCTGAGAAGTGCAGAAGTGACCAAAGCGGGGACACAGCAGCTGCTGTGCCTCATGCCCAGAGCCCAGCTGGCTGTGTCTCCCTGGTGACATTAGCTGGGGCACACACTGGAGTAGGGGACGGAGCCGGGGAGTGCCAGGCCGGGAGGGGACGAGGGCTTGTGGTGGCAGTGGGATGGTGGCTAGCACGCACTACGACTTCGACGAATGAGAGGGACGCGGGAGTGAAAAGGGGAAGGGTGTGTGTGAAAGCAGGAGACCCAGCAAACAGCCGCCCTCGAGAGGGAGGCTGGGTTTTCACCAGCGGCACGGGCTGCCTGCCTGTCCCAAAGGTCCCTTCAGGGTGGTGACACACAGCGCCAGGCTCCCCTGCGATGCCCTAGGCACCGGCATGGCCAGTCGCTCACCATGACAAGGCGCAGAGTGCCAGATCAAAGGGAAACTGAGGCTGGGATGAAAACATGGGGCCATCAAAGACACTGGAGGTCCCTCGGGAGCTGGATGCCCATCAAAGGCCAGGAAGCTGCAGCCCCAGCGGCAATGCGGGCAGCATGGGGAAGACATATGTTTTACAGCAAAAATGCCCTTTGCTTCACAATAAAACCACGATAAGCTTGAAAGGAAAAAAAAGTTAAATAACTGGGATTTTAAGTGACTTCCAAGCTCTTCTGCTCTCACAGCCTCTAACCCAACAGGTGTGTGGACAAGTAGGTGGCCCAGGCCAGCTGGGGACTTTCAAGGTGGAATCAAAGAGATGTGAAATGTAAAAAGTTTGATTGTAGCCTTGTTTTTATCTTTGCCCAGAGCTGGCCCCAGCCTTTCAGGTGCTTGTTGGGCACCTGGCTGCTGTCCTGGGGGGTGCAGTCCCACTCCACCCTGGAAAGCTGGACATGTTGTACCCGGACAGACGGCTGGCTGTTGTGTGCAGACCACGAGCATCACACCGCAACAACAGCCATCCTACATTGCCAGTGCATAAAATCATCATAGAATCGTCTAGGTTGGAAGGGACATTTAAAATCATCAAGTCCAACCATCAACCCACCACTAAACCATGTCCCTAAACACCACGTCTCCCCATCTTTTAAATACCTCCAGGGATGGTTATTCCACCACTTCCCCGGGCAGCCTGTTCCAATGTTTGACAACCCTTTTGGTGAAGAAATTTTTCCTAATATCTAATCTAAATCTCCCCTAGTGCAACTTGAGGCCATTTCCTTTTGTCCTATTGCCTGTTACTTGGGAGAAGAGACCGACTTCCCCCTCGCTACAACCTCCTTTTAGGTAGTTGTAGAGAGCGATAAGGTCTCCCCTCAACCTCCTTTTCTCCAGGCTAAACAACCCCCGTTCCCTCAGCCACTTCTCATAAGACTTGTGCTCCAGACAGTCCACCAGCTTCACTGTCCTTCTCTGGGCACGCTCCAGAATCTCAGTGTCTTTCTTGTAGTGAGGGGCCCCAAACTGAACACAGTATTTGAGGTGGGGCCTCACCAGTGCTGAGTAGAGGGGGCCGATCACCACCCTAGTCCTGCCCACCATNACCTCCTTTTCTCCAGGCTAAACAACCCCCGTTCCCTCAGCCACTTCTCATAAGACTTGTGCTCCAGACAGTCCACCAGCTTCACTGTCCTTCTCTGGGCACGCTCCAGAATCTCAGTGTCTTTCTTGTAGTGAGGGGCCCCAAACTGAACACAGTATTTGAGGTGGGGCCTCACCAGTGCTGAGTAGAGGGGGCCGATCACCACCCTAGTCCTGCCCACCATACTATTTCCGACACAAGCCAGGATGCTATTGGCCTTCTTGGCCACCTAGGCACGCTGCCGGCTCATATTCAGCCGGCTGTTGACTAACACCCCCAGGTCCTTTTCCACCAGGCAGCTTTGCAGCCACTTCTCCCCAAGCCTGTAGCACTGCATGGGGTTGTTGTGACCCAAGTGCAGCACCCAGCACTTGGCCTTGTTGAGCCTCATACCGTTGGCCTTGGCCCATCAATACAGCCTGTCCAGATCCCTCTGTAGAGCCATCCTACCCTCAAGCAGACCAAGACTCCCACCCAACTTGGTGTCATCTGAGAACTTACTGAGAGTGCACTCGATTCCCTCATCCAGGTTGTTGATAAAGATATTAAACAGAACCAGCCCCAATACCGAGCCCTGGGGAACACCACTTGTGACCAGCCACCAACTGGATTTAACTCCATTCACCACCACTCTTTGGACCCGGCCATCCAGCCATTTTTTTACCCAGCAAAGCATACACTCATCCAAGCCATGATCACCCAGTTTCTCCGGGAGAATACTGTAGGAAATGGTGTCAGTGCAGCCCACCATCCCCACTTAGCACCTTCTCGTGCCGCCTTTCCTAGCTGGGGNTCGTGCCGCCTTTCCTAGCTGGGCGCGCAGCCCACCCATATTAAACACTGGCTGTGTGTGGACTAGATGCTCTGGGGGTGCCAGATGCCCCAAGGACACAGCTCTGCCAGCATTTACCTCCTGTGGTGAAGACTGAGCTACTCCTACCGCCACCAACTCAGGAGTCCAGTCACTGAGGGTGGGACCATCCTGCACCCTCCTCAAAGAGCTCATG
>VZSZ01005430.1:140064-193268 GCA_013398815.1 Ibidorhyncha struthersii | reverse complement strand
CCTCCTTTTAGGTAGTTGTAGAGAGCGATAAGGTCTCCCCTCAACCTCCTTTTCTCCAGGCTAAACAACCCCCGTTCCCTCAGCCACTTCTCATAAGACTTGTGCTCCAGACAGTCCACCAGCTTCACTGTCCTTCTCTGGGCACGCTCCAGAATCTCAGTGTCTTTCTTGTAGTGAGGGGCCCCAAACTGAACACAGTATTTGAGGTGGGGCCTCACCAGTGCTGAGTAGAGGGGGCCGATCACCACCCTAGTCCTGCCCACCATACTATTTCCGACACAAGCCAGGATGCTATTGGCCTTCTTGGCCACCTAGGCACGCTGCCGGCTCATATTCAGCCGGCTGTTGACTAACACCCCCAGGTCCTTTTCCACCAGGCAGCTTTGCAGCCACTTCTCCCCAAGCCTGTAGCACTGCATGGGGTTGTTGTGACCCAAGTGCAGCACCCAGCACTTGGCCTTGTTGAGCCTCATACCGTTGGCCTTGGCCCATCAATACAGCCTGTCCAGATCCCTCTGTAGAGCCATCCTACCCTCAAGCAGACCAAGACTCCCACCCAACTTGGTGTCATCTGAGAACTTACTGAGAGTGCACTCGATTCCCTCATCCAGGTTGTTGATAAAGATATTAAACAGAACCAGCCCCAATACCGAGCCCTGGGGAACACCACTTGTGACCAGCCACCAACTGGATTTAACTCCATTCACCACCACTCTTTGGACCCGGCCATCCAGCCATTTTTTTACCCAGCAAAGCATACACTCATCCAAGCCATGATCACCCAGTTTCTCCGGGAGAATACTGTAGGAAATGGTGTCAGTGCAGCCCACCATCCCCACTTAGCACCTTCTCGTGCCGCCTTTCCTAGCTGGGGTCCCAGCCCACCCATATTAAACACTGTCTGTGTGTGGACTAGATGCTCTGGGGGTGCCAGATGCACCAAGGACACAGCTCTGCCAGCATTTACCTCCTGTGGTGAAGACTGAGCTACTCCTACCGCCACCAACTCAGGAGTCCAGGCACTGAGGGTGGGACCATCCTGCACCCTCCTCAAAGAGCTCATGACCCAGCAGCAGCCAGGGACAGCACAAGACTGGTTTTCTCTCATTCTTGCTATCTCAACGGGTAAGGACAGAGCAGATTTCCTTCCTGCACTCACAGCAGCACCTGGGGTCATTTTAAGCCCTGCCAGCTTCACAGCACCATTCAGATAACAGCTTGGCAGGAAAAGGTCGAAGAGAGGCACATAGGATCCTGCAGAAACCCCCTCCCACCCCAGCACTGTGACCCACCACTGCCAGAGCCACTAACAGGCATAATTCCCTGCCACTGCTCACACCTCACTGGGCTGGAAAGTGCCTTGGGGAGCAGGAGCAGGTATTTAACTGAGCTATTAAACCTATTTAAAAGGCAGATAGTGACTGCTGGGAAAACTGTGAAACACTCAGGTGGCACCAATGGAGACAATTCCCTTTCCACAAGCAGAGCGTGATGGGTTCAGGTGGAGCAGATCAATCCAGCCAGCCCAGGCCTTGTTTCTTGTCCTGGGTGATGAGAACCTATGATGGCAGGGCAGAAAACCCACCCAATATTGCTTATAGAGTGTTTAATTTCTTGTGGGGAACAAGACGATGGGAACACCTTTCTTCTCGAGAAGGAGAGGTAGCCTAGAGACCACCTCTGCCTAGCCCAGAGCTCAGCACCAACCACGCTCCCTTTATTGGGTTTGCAAAACACACAGGATACGGGTGAGGGGTGGAGGTCTAAAACACAATAATATTATTAATATTAATAATAATCATTAGAGTTCTGACTGATCGCTACAGTTCCTGCTCCCCATGGCTAGGCTACACTTTGGTGATGCTGTCTGCTGGCTTCACCTCGGCTGGCTCCTCTCTTTTGGGATGGTGGGGAAAGACCCCCACCCTGTTGCTCTGGAGTCCTGCACACCCCGGTGGCTTCTGCCCTTTCTTCAGAAGGCAGCAAGCCACAGAGCTGAGAAAGAAAAGGCTCATCGTGACCACGAGCAAAACCAGAGAGCTGGTGCCCTTGGGACGTGGACAAAGCCACCACGGATTGCTGGTTATCTTGGCTGAGAAATTCCTGCTTTTGTCCTGGTAGGCGCAAAGGGCTTCATCCAGGTCCTGCACGCCCACGCCAGCTGCCTGCAGCACGTCCAGCCAGGCCAGCGAGCAACAGCTGAAGGGGTTTCCAGCGATGGACATGTCCTTCAGGCTGCGGGACCAGCTCACGAGCACTGTCTTTTCCAACGTTAGCAGGTTGTTATTACGAATGTCCAGGCTTTCCAGCGGGGCACAGAAAAGACCTGTGGGCAAAACACTCAAATTATTGCCTGAGAGGTCCAAGACTCTGAGCGTGTCCAGGCAGGGGAGCTCTGCCTTGCTGTTGTCCATCTGGTTGCCCCTCAGAGAGAGTTTCTGCAGGGAAAACTCCAACCCCCCCAGGGCTTCCTTAGGCATGAACAAGTCCTTGTTCCCTGACAGGTCTAGGGAGAGCAGCAAGGTCTGGTTAAAGGCGTAGGGGTGCAGCCTGGTAATGTTATTCTTGCAAAGACTCAGATGCTTCAAGTGAGGCACATTGTAGAAGGGGGTGCAGGTGCCTCCTGGTGCTGGCACATGAAAGCCCCCTCCCTGATCACTCCCCTGGCTCTCACAAGGCTGGAGGCTGTTGGAGCCCAGATCAACCGTTTCCAGCTGAGGCAGAGAATTGAAAAACCAGCGTGGCAGCACGCGGATGGCATTGCCATGGAGGTCTAGCGAGTGCACAGAGAGGGTGGTGCGGTCCGGCGGCACAGATGAGTGGTTGCTGAGCTCCATGCCGCCGTTGAGTGACTCCCCACCTATGTCCTGGAGACAGTTCATAGCCAGGCTGAGGCTATGCAGAGAGCCCAGGCTGTGGAAGAAGGTAAACGGGAACAGCTGCAGCCGGTTATTGCTGAGATCCAAGTCAGCTACGTGTGTCAGCCCAGCCACAGTATGCAAGGTCCTATTAAACCTCACCATCTCCTTGTAGGGCAGTACAAACTCCCCTGGATGGTGTGAGCCTGGGAGCAGAGAAGCAATAAGGTTGTTGGAGAGGTTTAAGTGTGTGAGATAATGGGCTTTGGGGAGCTCTGGAAAATAGAGGAGTCTGTTATGGCTCAAGTCGAGCACTTGAAGCAGGTAGGGCTCGGCTCCCTCCTCTGAGATGAAGAGCTCCAGGGCGTTGTGGCTGAGATTTAAAACTTGCAGCTGCATGAGGCTGAAGCCAGAGATACAGTGGAGGGAATTCAAAGCCAAGTTCACCACCTCCAGCTCTTTGAGAGGCTCAAAAGCTCCCTCCTCAATTTCCGTGATGTAGTTGTTGCTGAGGTCGAGCTTGCGCAGCCGTGGCGTGCTCCAGAAGATCCCTGCCGGCAGCCTGGTCATCTTATTCCTGGAGAGATTGAGCATCTGCAGCCTGGTGAGGTTGCTGACGTACCAGCCTGCCATGTGGCTCTCCAGGCTATTTGCTGACAGGTCCAGGACCTCTATATTCCTGAGCAGACGAAATGCTTGCCCGTTAGTGATGTAATTGCGGTCCAGATGGTTTGATCCCAGGAGGAGAGAGCGCAGCTGGGGCAGCTGAGCCAGGGCTGTGGCTGACACAGTTTCCAGTTGGTTGAAGCACACATCCAGGTACTCAAGCTGCCCAAATCTTGGCATGTAGCTGTCCGACAGGTTTTGGATGAAGTTGTTGGAGAGCTCAAGGTACTTAACTCCTTGGCCAAGCTCCTTCGGAAACTTGCGCAGGCCAACTCCTTTGCAAGACACCTTTGTGGGGCTCTACAGAGAGAGAGCAGAAGCCATCACCATGAGAGAGGCTACAAACCACAGCTCCAGCCAAGCCATCTGCTGTCCGAGATGGCCATGAGCAACATGGAAATGAGCACTGCTGCCCCTTCCCAAGCCCGAGATGGGAAGGGGCCAGACCACCTAAAGTTGCTGCTCAGAGACAAGAAGCTTGTCCCCAAGGTTAAGGTGGGCTTTCCAAGACCCTACTGAGTTGTTTCTGATGCTGCAAGGAGATCCTCCCATGCACCCCAGCAAGCAAGATGGGCAAAAAAAGTAGTGTAAGCACTGAAGATGCAGCAGGATGGTGGGGCAAACCCAGCCTCTGGAGGGCACTGGGACAGCCCAGGGACTGGTCAAGAGCATCCCTGTCCTGTCTGGGCAGAGGAAGGACACTGTCCTGGTGGGCTCCACCTTCCCTCTCCCTCCAAACTGGTTTCCTCTGCCAGTTTGGAGTTGGGAGCCTGGACGTGGAACAGCTGGTTTCTGTCCCAGCTCCACCCTGCCACATTCATGGTGGGGTGGGGGGACAGAAACCAGCTGCTCCATGTCCAGGCTTCCAGCTGTCTTGCTAACATCCATGGCAGCTGTCTGAATCCCCATGGGACCCTGTGGTCCATCCTGCCTCTGCGTGAACATCTTGAGCTGACATCCCCATGGCAGGGACTCCTGGAAGGTGCCACCAGCACAGCAGGGACATGGGAGCAGCCAGGGACTGGCTAGTGGGAGATGAGCTCAGAGACAGGAGACCAGATTGAAGCTGGGAAGGTTAAAGAGATTGAGGCTGGAGGGAGGTAAGAGCTGTGGGGAGGAGATGCACAGAGGGATGCTCGCAACCCCGCTCGGACCCAGTGATGCTGCCGGGGCCATCCCAGTCCAGCGGCTCCTTGGAAAGCCGCCTTACCTGCTGGCATGGCGTGGACCTGGGCCTCACCTCCCCGTTAGACTGGGCTCTGAGAACAGATGGGAGCAGCCAGAGCAGCAAGCATCCTCTTTCAGCCAGCCGGTGTTCGAACAACAGCATGTTGGGCTGTGAGCGCTGCCAGCCCCGTCTCGCTCCTCCAGCGTGCTGTAGCGAGCTTGGCAGGAGCCGGGCTCTGTATAAATAGGCTTCAGGATGGGATGGGGGAAGGAGATAGTACATGTGGGTGTTTGTAGCTACGGAAGTGGGAAAAGAAAGACATAAAATTGCAGAGGGGGAAAAACAGTGCAGAAAGCCACAAGGAAGGGAAAGAGAAACGGCAGGACGGGGAGGAGGCAGGGCTGCACCGGCGCTCAGGTGATCGGCTGGACCAACCGCCGAAATCGAATGCCAGGAGGCAGAGATGGTAGTTGGGAAAGCTGAGAGGTTTTGAGGGAGTTCCCCTGCTTGGACCTGCTCTTCCTCCAGCTTCGTCTGCCCTGTGCCAGGGCCAGGCTGTGAGCTCCCGCCGGGCAGCCGGTGCCGAGGACAAGAAGAGCAGCCGGCGAGGGCTCCCCGGCCATCCGGATCATGGGACCAACGTCCTGGCTGCAGCCGTCGGGGATCACCGCGGGACTCCCAGGGCCCCTGGGGCCACAGGTGAGCTTGCCGCAGGAAGGCAGAGCAAATTCCCCTCCCTGTGCTGCCACAGCCCAGACGAGGGGACTCTCCAACGGCACCTGCCCCTCCTCAGGGAAAACAACGGCTCCCCACGTTTTGCCATCCGTTCCCAGAGGGATGTGCAGAGCTGGCATCCCCCTTCTCATCCTCCTCCTCTTCCTCCCTAGGAGTCCGCTGTGCTGCAAGTGCTGGGGTCCTCGCTGCCATGTCCCCATGTCCCTGCCAGCCCTGGGGGATGGCTGCTGGGTCACCTCCTCACCCAGGGCAGGAACCAGACGGGGACTTTCCCTGCGGCAGCTCCAGGTGGTATCGAGGCACCCAGAGCTCCACCCCACCCACAGGGATTTTTTTGTGGTGACATCTCCATGTCCCTGTGCCACCCAGTGCTGACACGCTCCCTGGATACACACTCCTTGCATGCTTCATGGGGCGTTTGCAAAATAGACGCTTTTGGGGTTTTTGGCTCACTGTGGCCAATTTTGTTCCCATCTGCAGGAGCACCTCCAGGCTGCTGCATGGTGTCCCACGGATGTGTTTTGCTGTAGTTTCAGCTGTGGAGCTGTTGCTCTAGTCCTACATGTGTCTGGCAGAAAAAAAAAATATATATATGTAAAATATATAAATACATATATACACACACAGAGCTGTAAGATGAAGCAGCCTGGCTTCTGCTGCTGTTGCCCCTCACCCTGCTCAGAGCTGGCATGCTGGGGAGCACTTTGTCACCTCTGGGACGTGGTTCAGCCTTGAGTCAGACCAACGTCACCTGCCAGCCAGGGCACGCACAGCAGCGGTGACAGCCAGCCGGGCTCGGCACAGAGGTCAGGGACAAATGTTCAGGCTGCTGCCCTCTGCTCACCGCGGTGGACCCGGGTTCCGGCAGCAGCCGGCGCCAGCGGCAGCTGTGAACGAACAGCCCACTGTTGTTTTCGGAGGTGCAGTGAGGATAGCACATCTGTGCAGATGTGAAATCCTGCAGGCTCCGGCCACGGAAACACCGACCTCTGGATGAACCTTTGCCTCCAGCGTCCCTTGTCTCCCATCAGCAGCCGAGTGCGGAGCCCCGAAAGCGGAAGGCGGCGCAGGGGAGGAACCGCACCATGTAAGCGCTCCAGCCCCGGGGCCGCCTCGCCCTGGGGAACCCCGGCCCTCTCCTCCCTGCATCCCGAATTGCTGGGCACGGGTCTGCACAGCAGGCATGGCCGATGAAATCAGCTGAAAAGTCCCTGACTTTGATCAGGGACTTCTGCGGAGAATCCCTGGGCATTTGCATCCCAAGGCTGTGAACTCCCTTTGCAGGAGTGCCCGGCAGAGCGAGCCGGCTGCGGACCGAGAGCCATCCAATGCACCCTGCAAATACTGAGAGGCTTTTCACAGACCGTGCCGAAGGCAGAGCGAACCGCACAGCATGAGCAGGAAGAGATTCGCTCCTCCAAATCACAGGGAAGCCCGTGGTTCTTGCCACTCCCAGGTCTCCAGAGTGGTCTGTTAAAGAGGGTTGTCCCTGTTCCCACCGACGCTTTCGCATGAGAGCTCTCCGAAGGATGGGAGGAACGAGCAACAGGACAGAGGCTCAGTAGAAGAGGGGATAAGTCACTTGCCCAGTGTCACAGCCATACTGCAGGGTGACAGACACCTGCTCCCAGCCTCAAGGAGGCAGAACGGTATCTGGTTATCTAAGTACATCGCATCTATTATTTCCTTCCCAATAAACATGGTGACAGAAATGCTGTTTTCTGTGCTCTCCCCTGACTGCAGAGAGCAGCGGGGAGGTGGAACACAAATGCTGAGCAGCTCTGAGGCCGATGAGGGGACTGGTGCCTCTTGCATCAGTGGTGGTGGCCACAGCAGCTGCGTATCAAATACTCCCCGAAGGATGGAGAGATGCTTTGCCTTTCAGCTGGGTCCCATCACACAAGTGCAGTCAACATACTTTCCACAGAAACTCCTGGTTTGGCTGGGGAAGGAAGTCCCACCCAGAACATCGAGATCAGGAAAAAGCTTTATTTGCAAAGAAAATATTGACAATTTACATAAACTTACATCCTAATTTATATACATTATGTATATTTTATATACAGATAGTGTCTTGAATAAAGATGTTGAAGCACAAACCGGCATCAGTCGTATCACTGTGCAGCTCTAGCAGGTAACAGGGGGCGTTGGGTCTCTTCCCACAACTCCTCTCCTGTTACGCTTTTGTTGGGGAGTCCGAGAGGCCTCCTCCCAGCCTGGGAGTGAGGAACATGGGGTGGGTGTCGGGGGGTTCAGACTTGTATGGGTGCAGCCACGAAGTGCAGCTGCAGTTGTCCCTTCCCCTTTCCCCCCAAGCCTGTGCCAGGACTGCCCGGGGCCAGGACGGGAGCCAGGGCAGGTGCCACCAGCCCACAGCAAGTGGGAAGGACTCCCCACGCTCCACCTCTTATTGCAAAGAGGGGAAAAAACATGGATGAGACAATGCACTCAGCTCATCTCCCTCCCAATGCAGCTCAGGTGCCCTTTTCTAAGCACCTGACATTGCTCAGATGATACCAAGTCCCCTGACGGGGACAGGGGGTGGCAGGGAGACCACAACCGCTTACCTGGGTGAGAAAGGCACTGGTGGGAAGCAAAGGCCAGGTAGTTTTGGGTAGGGAGCCATGATCTAAAGCCTTGCCTGAAGGGAATCCTTCCCTCAAAAGGGTCCCTGAACACAACAGCTGAGATGGCTTCCTTATAAATTGTCACTGTAGAGAGGCGCCTGGGAGGGAGAAGGGTTTCAGGTGATGTATTACATACCAATTAGGTGCTTGCTACACTTCTGCAGCCGAAAGTTGAGCAGCAGAGTCAAGGCACGTAGGTAAGAGCAGAAGCAGCAAGTACCACAGGAGAGGAAGGCTGGCACATGGGAAGCCAGTGGTGACTGCTTTTGTGTCCACTATCTCTGATATGCAGATGTTTGTCTATAACTGAAGCACTTCCTTCTCAACCAGACTAGGAACTGAGATACATCAAAATTCAAAGACATCAGTGGGAAAGACTGGAGAAAGGCCCTGTTCCTGCTGGAGTTTGTTAAAACCTCCCATACGCGTCCTCCTCACGCTCCTCTAAGCTGTTTCCAGGCCTTTCGGCTCCAGTTAAGAGAAACAGGCACCAAAGATGGTGGGACACCATCTGGAGAAGCATCATACAGAAGAAGCTATACTACAGCCTAGGTAACCTGCACCGTAGTACTTCATTAATGAGAACTTGTTGCTAGAGATGCCAATGGGTTTCAAGTATAAAGATTCTCCACGGCTGCTACAGGACTGGTGATCCACCTGCTCATCCCAGGAATGAACACAGCTCTCGATACCAAGGCCACCCGCAGTCAGGTATTCTCTGCTCTCTGACTCCATGTCCAACTCCAACTCTGCATTTCCAACTCGGCTACACCAAGCTGACACTTTGGTGTAATGCGAGCATCAGAAAAAGCTCGTTAGCACCTTCTGCTGCTCGTGATGAGGGAGGCAGGAACTGCTCCCTTCTGCTCTCCTCCCGCATCCCAGGCACATGCCAGAGAGGGAACCTGACAGCAGTGCACGGGGCTTTCACAGAGAGAAGGGATTCTCCCTCTGCCTCCTCCTGCCCGCAGCCATAGTCAGGAGCAAATCCCAAATCCTGCCAGTGGGGGACAAGGAATGCAAACGCCATCCATCACAGTCTCCCAAGTCATTGTGTTATTTATGCTTGCCCCTAAGTCTTGCTGGTCAGGCTGTATTCTAAAGCAATTCTGTTAATGATTTGCTTAATGTTCTCACTACACACAGTTGTCCTGATTCATTCTTGTCAGAGGAACATGTCCTTCTTAATCCATTTTAAAGGAAATAAACCACAAAGACTAGTTAAGTATGCCTAAGGCTCTTGCTAGTCCAACATGTTAAGGCTAGAAAGGAGGAGAACATATTGAAAAAGAAATAGCAGGCAATTTTTCATGCAGTTATTTTACAAACTGCACGCCTCCTGTGAATAGCGAGGCTGTAGCCAAAGCTGGGTGCCCCCAAGAAATATTTATCTCCCAATAACTGCAATACTTGGCAAGTGAGATCACTCGCTACGGACGGGGAAAAGCAATGGAGCCAAGAATGCTTCAGCCAGGGTGGACCCTTCTGTAGTCAGATCAGTCACTCCAGCACGGTGCTGAGACACATCCGCTCCCACATCCCTGCAGGTGACCACCCTGAGCCACCTGTGCTTGGAGATGGAGGTCATCACTAAGACATCAGTTTAGGACTTGCCCATTTGCTACATAGGCTGAAACTTTACGGCCCTCTTTAGTTCTTAAAGAAAAAACATGCCCTAAAAAGAAACCCAGTTAAAAAAAACAAACCAACACAACCAAGCACAAGCCAAGGCATGACACAAAAGAGCAATTAGCGCTTCAGCCTCTTCCTCAGCTCCGGCACATCTTATAGCTTTAGGTCTCCCCAGTTGAGGGGAGGTAACGGGAGAGAGTTGCTCAAGAAGCCAAAAGAAACAATAGCGTCCCAGCTCTTCTATTAGTCACCAGAAATCGAGTTATGACTAGACTCAGCAGGGCTCAGAGAAAAGAAAAAGTGGTGACTTCATGCTGGACCAGACTTTTTAAATACAACTTTTTTTTTTTTTTGCTAGAGACTTTATCACCACCCATTAGAGCATTTTAGGTAGAAGGGTGTGAAAAGGAAAGGGGTGGGGG
Organism: Ibidorhyncha struthersii; assembly: GCA_013398815.1. Lineage (NCBI taxonomy): Eukaryota > Metazoa > Chordata > Aves > Charadriiformes > Charadriidae > Ibidorhyncha > Ibidorhyncha struthersii. The sequence goes on along the minus strand of VZSZ01005430.1, from coordinate 183,160 downwards.
GAGGAAGGATAAAAACCACATCTAAAAGCAGGACAGTTGCTATTAAAACAGAAAAAAAAAATTCCTGTTTGAATAATTTTATTCTTAAACATGACAAACTTCTTCAGAGTGTTTTCACAAGTACTTGTGTCTGCTCTACGCGGCTCAGTGAAGCCTGTAGAAATGTGTTCTGGTTTGCAAAATATTAATTAAAAAGACAAAAAAAAACCCCAACAAAACACAAATTGCTGTAACAGCAGCAGTACTTTAAGGCAGCCCCCGTTAGGGCAAGGTATACCTCTGGGGTCATGGCAGGAGCTGAAAGTAGCAGAGGCTCTGGAACCGGTAATTGGCATTTTCTTTGGGACTTTGTGATTTCTGGAATGTGGAGGCAGTTTCCTATCTGCTAAGCCTGCTCTATTAAGTATTCACCTTCCTCTCGCACTTACTGCTTTTGCAGCCTGCTTCCAAGCTCTAGGTAGAGGCACTTCGCCTTCTTTGCTCGCACTCCTGAGGATGAATGTAAACACCACTGACCCTGTCTTATTCATCTCCCTTTGCACCCTGTGGCCGTTCCAGTTCGAACTGGGAAGGCAGAAAACCAGAAACCCCCTTTCTTGCTTTCGTTAGCGTGCAGAAGCAGGAGTGCCTGGATAGGACAATTTGGACATTAGTCTTTCTTCTCCCACTACCGCCTGGGATGCTCTTGCTAGTGCAACATAAAAGCAGAGACCCACACCACTCTCAACAAGCCTCGTGTGAAGATCACAGAGCAGAATATCAGTGCAGTAATACTTGAAATACTGAGACAAGGCAGACACAACAGCCTTTCTTCCTCACAACGCTTTTTCAACTAGCTTTTTGATCCAAGTCTCCATGCAAGTCACTGAAGACAATTGTGCTTCCTGCGTTCACATATAGGAATAAATAGCTCTGGATCAGTTTTCTTTATGGCCGGATTACAGAACCCCCTGAAATACTGATACGCTTATGAACAGCAGCACTGTGCAGTTCTGTGAGTATCCTTGGACATGCCAAGTTCATCTAGGATGCTGGTGCATCTCCTAGGCGTATGGCCCCAAAGAAAGTTGTGTGCTTGCTCATGTTGATGGAGATGTCAGCATGGACCATTTTCACAGCAATCTTCTGCCTGGCTTTGAGGAGGCAGACCCCAGCTGTATAGCAGGTATTGAAGTTGGTCTTGCCGGTCTCAATACTCCGAGTGCATTGCAGAAAGGGCTTTTCATCCACCACCACCTCATAGCTGGCAAAATCTGTGAAGTTTATGTAGTATACCTGATGTGAAGCAGGAAGAAGAAAGGTATTAGGGAGTGTATTTGAGCACATGGAACAAGCCCACATTCCTTTCAGTGTGTACATATATGTTGCCTCCGCTAACGATCCTTTCCTTGGCCCCGGGATACCTATACTCATGGGAGGTTGACCTGTTAGAGGCAGAAAGAACCCCAAGCCAACCAAACAGGAGGAAACTCTGTATACCACTTCATACTAACACAAGCATGCAAGTAGCCATGAATCCACGTATCTAAGGCTGAGCTACGAATCCTCGCTTTAGACCCTGCTTATTACAGGAAAAATTACAAACCTGCACAGGCCTAGTTACAAAAATGTGTAGACAACCCTATCTGCTACAAACAGCTTTTCATCCAACAAACAAACAGAAATATTTTAACTGAAGTCCTCTTTCACTTACCTGGCCAATCCTGCTTTCTGGGTCCCATTGAGCATCCTTTAGTGTTGACATCAAAAATGCCCTAAGATGTACTGGGAGTTGCCGCCTTTGTATCTGGGCTTGAGGTGCTTTCAAAGGCATAAGCTATTACAGGGAAGACACTCTCCCAACCTCCACAGCTTGGAAACAAATGACCTTATAGCGCTTGTACTGATTTAACTCAGGTCTAGCGCCTAAGTCCCCATGACCCTGTTACTTGTTACTTAACCATCTCCCACACACTGATTCTGAAGAACTGTGAGATGCATGAGAAAGACTTGTCCAAGGAGAAGTCAGTCCCAGGGAGCTGCTTCTTCCTGATAAAAGAAAGCCAGCCATTTTGGATGCATCTGATAGTTCTTCTTAGTCTACATCCTGTGATCACAGAAGCTACACAAGAGTGAGAACGCTTTTTCCTTGATGGACTAGAAATGACAAAGGCTTCAGAGGCACAATGTTGTGGCCAGCAATTAGCACTAAGCATTCAGGAAACAATTATACTTTGGCCCACATAGAGTTATTTTTCCTATCCCCATCCAAACCAGACACGTAGCCAGTTCCGTGGAAGATCACCTAACTTGGCATCCACAGCCCACTTTATCTGACTCGGTACAGTCCCAGCAGGGCTGCCAACTGAACAGAGGCAAATCCTGAGCAGGAGGTAATATCAGAAGCCTGGAGCTAGGTGGAAATTGCTTAATTGTGGTTGTCACACAGAACCCCTCTTGTCTTGCTAGAATCGGTCCCAGGACCTGGACTGTTTTTCAGTCTGCAGGTGGGTGGACACCCTGCATGCTCTGGAAGGGGAGAGCTTCGTAGCTCATGCTCCACGGTGCTCAGCAATTCTGTTCAGAGGTTTGCAAGACACTGGGAGTAGTGTGTTAAATGAGAGTCCGTCTCCTGCATTTTATTTGAATGGGGAGAGGAAACGATGTCTTAATTACTAAATCATAATATAATCATTTATTAGTTTGTTTAGCCCTTTTTACAGGAGCAGGTCCGTACATCCATCATTGGTACCAACTAAAGCAGCAGCTGAGTCATCCCGCTGCACAGTGCGGTTGCTGGTGCATCGTGTCGGTCTGAAGCTACACGAAGAAGGTAGAAAAATGGAGTTACCTGGGCTGGAGTTTGGCCAAGCCACCTGGGGCAGAGAGTCCTACACTTACAAAGAGTGACATGGCTTCGAAACGATCATGAGTTGTCAGGGTTTTGGTCTTACATCTCTTTTAAAGCACAGAGCCTAGCGTCCTGCTGGGACCCTTGTTCTGCAAGAAGGTTTAGATGGGCTGGTGAATGACTGCACAGACAATACGGAGGATTAAAAAAAAGCACTGGTGGCATGTGGGATCTGGCTGGGCATCTGCGCATGTGTTTCGGGAACTAATCTCTTGCAGCTGATGTCACGGCGAAATGTGTGACCTTGCACTTGAAAACGCTAACGTCTTCCTCCAACACATGTCTCCTAGAGCACGAAGCGGTTAAAAGTACATACAAGTTCTTGGCATTTGCTAGTTGTCTGGAGCCCTCTCGTGGTTCATGCAAGGCTTCCATTGGAACACAAGAATAGGAGTTAGGCCTAGGACCGTACTCACTTCTACCTGACTATAGATGAAGTATGTGCCGTCCACCAGTACCTCCAGCTCCCCACTGCGGGCATGCAGCTTAAACACCTTGGGGTTCATAGTGATGCGAGACCAGTCATTGAGGACTCCACCTGAAAGATCTCAGTATGAGAAAACGGCAGTCACTCAGTACCCGTCAGAATGAAAAGCGCAGGAGCACAGAAATACAGTGACATTGCAAGGTTTCATACACAACGGCTGGCACAGACTCAAATGGAAAAGTCAAGTAACTCGGTAAGAAAATCCCAGAATTAAAGGCTGTGGTGCATTAGTTTGGGCTCCTCTCTATAGCTCCAATTACACCATCACTTGCTGGTGGACACTCGTTTTGTTCAGCGTGCAGCACAACTGATTTACATCTCTACTTGTCCTTGTCAAGAGTACTTCTCCTCATCCTTGAAAACAGGCGTATGGCCCTTTGTACTACACTACGTTCATTCCCAGTGCCGGATCCAGACTAGCTTGCCTCCTCCTGACACTAAGTTGAGCTTATTACCATATTTGAGTGTTTTACAGGCCTGAAAACATGTTCCCAGTATCATCCCCACTCCAGAGCAAAGACACTCTGGCACATGCAAATCAATGCCAGTACTGCAAGGCATTTGCTACGTTTGCTTAATTCACTTGAGAGGCCAGGGGCTGATTTTTCACACTATTTTTGTATGTTCAGCCACAGATCACAAATGACTTACCGCAGCTGTGATTATAAAAGCATTTCTACAACTCAGAACCCAGGCGCCTCATGAAGTGCATCTGTTCATAGCACCTGTAAAAGCTTTGTCACCGGCAATTTCCCTGGTATCATGGAAAAAACTCTGCAACAGAAGTAGGACCAGGATCCAATTCTCCAAGAAAGATCCTCAACTGACATCACCCAGCCTTGAGACCATTAAACCTCTTCCTCTACTTTCCATCTCATTCATTCCCCTGCCTACACCTCTCTACCTAGTGTTCTCACTAAACAAAGCAGAGCTTCAGCAGTCTGCTGAAGACTACATCAACAGGTATCTCCTTGAGGACCACAGCAAGGCCAGGATGAGAACAGTCATTCCTGTCCTTATGGGAATGGGACTAAACATGGCCAATCTGTCTGCCTCGCTCTCAGTGCTGCTGGGCAGGAAGATGTTCTCAGCAGTGGTGTCATGATACAGGCTTCACCCTCACTTTAAGCCTTCGGATCGTCCCTAGAAGAAAACTACTCCTTGCAGCAAAACAGACCAGGATTATGGAAAAAATCGTGTGCAACTGTGGGACTACACCATCTCTCAGGACATATCTGTGCATGGAGGCCAACTTGAGGTTACACAATTGATTTTAATTCTGGTATTCCTTAACTTCAACATTCTTGACTTTGTAACTAGCATTATTTTAACAAATGCTTTGTCATTACATTTCCTAGGTTTTTAAAAGCCAAAATAACAACAAAGCATGAAATTGCATCATGTCACACCACATTAACCCCTAACTGGGGTCCTCAGCATGGTTAGGGGTTTATAGATCCATCACCCAGTCCTCTGGCACTGGAGCCAATGGAAAAACTGATGTGAGTAGACCTCTGTTCTCTGGATGGGCCGACAAGCAGGTCCAGAGGACACACTTCGCTACGAGCTCAGAACAGAGCCATTCTCTGTAGGTGCCTCGCTTTATCAAAAGCAACTCTTTTCCTCCCAGTCTTCATCTGCTTCTCAGCTCCCTGCCCCCAGTTGCAAACCAGCCAGGCTGTGTTTTCTGCCGGCTGTCAGCTGGACAGCATTAATGGCTCACAGCAGCAGATTGTTCCTGAACAGCAGGGAAGCACACTCACAGGGCAATTCCCACTCTTAGAGAGTAGCGTACGCTCTGTAAACATACAGGCTTCCCATTAATAAAGGGATAATTACTTTTTGAACATAAGCAAAACAGCATCTTTTCCCTCATATTGTTCCTAGGAACGGCCAGTTTCCTTTTTTGTTTTGGGGAGCTTTCCCCCGCCCCGCTGCAAGCATACTTCCCTAACCATGAGAAATTTCAGCTCCCACAGCTCACGTCTGCTGAAAGACAGAAATTGCCTTTCAACAGAGGCGGTGGCCAGCCCTCGTCATCCCATGCGTTGGGCAGAAGTTGGTGGACAGGGGTCCTGCGAGCCTGGCCCTGCTGCACCAACCCTTGGGAGCTGCAGCCCTCCAGGTCCAGGATGCGGGTACGTGCCGCAGGGCTGCTGCCCGCACTCCCTGGGGACCCGCACGTGGTGACTTAGGCAGGGGACAAGACAGCCAGCTCCTCTCCGGCACAGCCAGACATCGTGAGCAGGGAGGCAGCAGCTAATGAATGAGACCCAGCTGTTGGCAAGAAGAGCAGGAACTCGAGCAGAAATTGGATAGGGAGCCGTGGAGGAAGGAGGAGAGCAAAGAGCTGTCTGTGGACGTGAAATGGCTCGGCAGAGCCTGAGCTTAAAGGCTGTTGGTACGGGCAGAGACGCACAAGGGACCGCGGAGGCTGCGTGTGTGCAGGCTCGCAGCGTAACGCAGGAGGAGCCAGTGGCTGCGCACCTTTGTGTCCTCACTACTACAGCTGTGCCTTCCCCTGCCATAAATTACTGGCAAAATTGGAGAAAAACACAGGCTAATGGGACTGAGACAGGAAAAGGATACACTGAGGGCTTAAAATAGAGTGGGAAAGAAGGCTGGCCATCGAGGGGCTGAGGAAAACTGATGATACAACAGCAGCGTGGAGGAGGCACATGGTGTATCTACAGGTCAAGAAGGGAGATTCAGCAGGACAGAATTACTGGGAGTTAGAGGATACAGATAATCTGTGAGATAAACAGGAGCACAGGGGAAACGTGGATGGAGAGTCAACAGAAGTTTCTTCTAAGGGGGTCTGGGCAAGGCAAATCAGACTGTCACAGGGGGAGGCCAACAGCAGGGACAATCAGGGACCCATGTTACAGGATGGACTTAGACACAGGTGCAGGATGGGCTCTTTTCAGTAACTGCCAATATCATGAGATCCTTACCATTCTTCACTTGGATTGCTGAGCCTTGGCCTTGAAGGTGGACCACAGCTGGCTGCAAATGAGATTATAGGGATTTAAAATTAATGGGAAACACCGCGTCCTTTTACAGTAACTCAACACACCTCCACAGCACTGGTAACCAGTATGGAGGCAGGACAATATCCTGAAATCATTCATGCTTTTCATAAATGAAAAAAGAAGATCAGAGCAGCTGACAACATCATGTTTAAGTACTGGAGAAGAGGTGAGAAGCCCAAGCCAGATTAGCACGGCTTTCTTTTGAGCAATAAAAAGGGTGAGCTCTGGCAGTCACTCTGTATAGCTATGATTTAGCATATGCAAGAAGGGGTGGGTTTTTTTCCGAGCTATACCATTGAACACAACATTAGCAAACGTAGCCAGTAATGTTTACAAAATCCGGCCAAAGCTGTTTTTTTTTCCTTGAAAGAACATCAACCAACCTGGATGTCTCTGGAACCGGCCTTGTCTGTGGCACCTGCAAAATGCAATTGCACATCATTGAAGAGGAAGCTTGAAGGAGCTGCAGTAAACACTCCTATAAATAAATCTTCTCTTACCCCATAATAACCATTAAACCCCCATTTTTTAACAGGAGGAGGGCAGTAACAGCAGTATGGGGTGCAGCTTAATGTTAAAAAGCACATAAACAAGAAAAAGAGTCATCCTACTTTTTCCTATTTTATTCCTGCATTTCTATCTAGCATCAATAAAATGCCCCAATGTTATTAAACCAGTTTCCATTAGAAGGAAAAATTGCACAACCCTTTTCCTGATCGGTAGTGGCAATAAAGCCTCTTGGCTGCAAAGATTACAAGTTTCACTCTGCAGTAACTCAGGTCATTCATTGCATTCAAGCTACGTGCTGAAATCTCTTTTCTCCGAGAGCCAAATCTCTATTAAAGAGGAGATGCTTGTGGGCAGCACTCTGGAGTGCTAAGGACCTCATGCTGCTCCTGGCCTCTGCTTTGGCAATTTCTGAGATATAAACTGAGAAGTCAACCAAGTTTTCCTTTGAGAGCCATGTGAGCTATAGGGTATTAGGCCCAATTTCTCTAAAGATACATTTTTTAACAGTAGACCGTTCATATATATATACACACACATAAAAACACTGATAAGAAGTTCCACTAATCTGCATTTTAAAGAGTTATTAAATCCAGGGATTTTAACAAAATAATTGGCACATGACTCCGTAGAGAAACAATACAGTGCAGATACAAAGAAATAAAGAAAAATGAAACGAAGATCTGCAGGAGAAAAACATATTTTCATCTGGCTGGTACGGGAGGCAAGCTGCCTCGGTTCCTGCGGGTCCTGGGCTGGCTTAGCGGCTGTGCTAAGTGTCAGCCTTCCCGGTCCGGCTGCAAAGCCAGGCTTTGCGTCAGCTTAACAGGAATTAACACAAACACTGAGCCGCCGCTGGGAAGAGCCACCTTGCAGCCAGTTTGCCCACACAGAAATCGGTCACCGGCAGACTTCAGTAGGATGCTTAAAAGCAACTGAGGCTCCGCAGGTCTTTGCTGCTCCTTCTCTGCATCCTCCTCCAATAGGCACCGCTTCACCCGCGGTATCGCACCCTAACCCACCGTGGCTGGGCTCCCACCGCACAGCCCACGGGGCTGCAGAACTGCTGCTGCTCCTCTCATCCCCCCCCCGGTGGGTGCAAGGATGAGCCCAGGAACACCTGAGCCCTACTCAAGGATGCTGCACCACCGTGTTCAGACCCTACGCTGTCCTCGGAAAGCTGGAGCTTGTTTATTTACTTGTATATCAGCGCTGCCGCTGTGGCATCTCCCACGTCCCCCCCCCCCGGCGTGCACGGGGGCTGAGCAGAGAAGGGGACAAACCGGTTACCTGAGGGGCCCTGCAGTCCAGGTGGTCCCTGAGGGCCCGGTGGGCCAGGGGGGCCAGGCGGTCCCATGACGGTTGTGCCAGGAATCCCTGGGATGCCGGGAATGCCGGGGGGACCCTGGGGCCCAGGAGGACCTGGTGGCCCTTGGGGACCATTGGGCCCTGGAGGACCAGCCTTCTTACCTGAAAAACAGAAGGTCAAACATTAGCTTCCACACACACTGAGCGTGGCATGGTCTTTTACCCACAGGAAAGCCATGGGAATGAGGAAAGCAGAAGACTGGGGATGGTTTGTTGCTGGCTGGAGGGCAGGGACAAAGGGGAGCACCTAACTGGCCAGGGTGGGGGTCCCACGGCTCCGCACCATGAGGACAACGCTGCTGGCAGGGCAGAAGCAGGTTGCCAACTTGCAGGCTCCTTCCAGCGTATGTAATTACATTTAAATGAGGCACGTGGACTCTCTGAGGACTCCCAAGAGATGGAGGCTGGGACGGTCTCTGCCCCAGAGCTCTGGCCGCAGCCCTCCCCTGGCCACCGTGCTCTCGGCCTGGGGCTGGGAGGTCCCCGCAGCCCTCCAAGGCAGCGTGCCCGAGAGCTGGTGGCACCCCTGCGGCAAGGTTAGGATGCTCCCTTAGACCATCTGCGCGCCGCAGCGCAACACCGTGAAAGCTGGAGTATTAAAAGTCGAGATGAACCGCTCTGCAGTTTCTCAGTTTTCTGTTTGTTTTTTTTTTTTTGATGGAAAACAGTTGCAATCTTTTCTACCTGCTGCATACATATGCATTAGCATGTAACTCCCATGGCTCGATCTCCTCTCGGAGGGAGAGAGGTGCCTCCAGAGGGCAGTTCAGAGCTGAACTTCAGCTCCTCGCCACCAGCTGCCGAGCGCCCCGGGCGATGCAGGAGGCATCCCCACCAAGCGGCACACTTCTGTGGGGCGATGAGGATGCGCTTCACGCGCACAAAGGACTTAGGATGCTACAATGCCTCAAAATAATTAAATGTGCTTTTGGGGCTTTGGATGGAGGGGTAAGGGAAGGACCAACCCAATCAGGAGGCTGAAAGCACTGAAGAATTGCCATGATCCTCAAACACATCTCACCACGCCGGTCCAGGAAAAGAAACAGCACAACCATGTACGCAAAGACTTCTATCAGGTTTATACATAGTGGACTGAAATAAGGTCTGCAGGGAAAGGCGACCTGTGCTCTCCTGATTGTCCAGATCCCTGATAGAAATTACATTCTTCTGATGTAGTTTTTAAAATGCAACTTTGTAACAGCTTTTATGCCAGAGCTTTAATTAAGTTAGCAAAATTGCTTCAACTGCTGAAACAAAGTCTAGTGTAGGACAGAATTAAACACTTTTTTAGATGACAGCAGCAGTTAGGATATGAAATAACGGTTATTGGAATGGTTTCTGAGTTACGTACTTGTTTCTCTGCTAAATATCCATCTTTGTCATGGAGCAACACTATAAGGAAAAACCCATCTATTTTAGTTAGCACAGAAGTGGAAAACTCTAGATGGCCACTAGCCACGAACAAGGGCACCTGGAAATCAGCATAGGACAACTATGTGATTTAGTTTCAATGTGCGGAAAACTAAGTTCAAGTAGGCACGGGTGATGACAGTAATCCTGGTATCCTACAAAAATGGGGCAAAGGCTTAAGGGGACAAATCGTTCGCAGCAGTATTTCTGCCCAGATTAGTAGCCGTGCCTTCAAATCTGAGCTGGCAACAAGCCAGCCTTCCTCTAATCCAGCAATTCTCCTCCTCCTCGGGATAATGACATGCTTTGGAAATTACCACCTTGCATCAAACCCCTTACCCATTTCCCCTGAAGCACACTTACTAAATTCTTCTCACTCGCATCCCCTCCGATCTAGGCCGTCCGAATGAAGGATCATACGCAGTAAGTCAAGAATCCTGCTGCTGTCACTCCTTGCTTTCCTTCCCAAGAGGGATACACATTACAGCTGGTTTAACTAATTTGTCTCAGAAATCTGGTCTGCTACTAAATGAGCTGCTAGTTTAGCAGTAAAACAATTGCACATAATTCTGATGCCGCACAGGGACACTTATTTTCTGTGCATTCCCGCTCCTTCAAGTACTTTCAACTACTTTTCTGCATTAATGGAACCTCGCTTATTAAATCACAAGGCAAAAAAATAGATACTCAGAAAGCATAAAGCTCTCGATTCATCTTCTAACTGAGGGGACCCCAGCAGGAGCAGCTCTCCAGGGAGGGTCTCCAGCACCCAAATCTCAGCGTGCCAAGTCTCTGTCTTTACCCACATGCACTAGGCAGGCTCCGAAACTCAAAGCAGGCAGAACCAGTAAGTTTTCCTTAATCATCATTTGCCAAACAATAAGCTCTAACTCTAAAAAAAATTGAATGTGACAATACCATAAAATTAAACTATTTTATACAGTGCTACAGCTGTATATAATACAGCTCTCCGAGATCCCCCTGCTACTCCAGGGTTGCTATGAATACCACAGTCATCATTTGTTATTAGTTCGGCTCATTTAACATGGGTTTAGGGTTTCAGAGTTTGTTAGGACAAACTTCTCACACATAAAATTTTATGCTGCTTTTGAGAGTAAATATAAACTAAGTTTCTAACTGTGGCCTGTCTCAACCTCTCAGCTGTAAATTTTGAGTTTGTATCCAAGGATTAAAAGTGATTTGACGTGCTATTAAAGTAGCACAGACACACAAAGCTCGGCTGCTCTTGCTGCCGCAGGTCGCGACGGTGGGCTGGAGCCCAGACCGTGTACCGGCACGTGCGGGAAGATCTCCCGAGGGATACAGCAAAGTGCAGAACAGCTAACTTTTCTGTTAGTTAAATATACATTAGGTGCAGCAGGTAGTAAGCAGAGAGCTGACACTGCACCTGCCAGTGCTTTGCTGCACAGGCTCGGCCGGGAGCACGTGCTGCGTGTCGATGCCTGCAGGAGCCCCTCGACGGATGGAGCTCCCCGGGCTTCAGAGGCAGCATGACCCTGAGCTGCACACAGTTTCTGCGTTTCTCCTAACCTACAACCCGTTGCGAGCGTGCACCGCAGTTTTTAAAACGTGCACAGAAGTGTTTTGATGGTTACAGGGAGCAGAAAAGGGTAAGCTGACTGTGTTTCCCTGAAATCAAGAGTGCAGCATATTTTTGAGGAGAAGTTTATAAAGCAACTCAGCTCCTTTGACTCACTCAAGTTCCTGGTAGCAAGTAAGTGTATGACCGTAAGCATTCCCCAGCAGTCCTACACAAACAAGGACAGCATCAGACACCCCATGGAAACACAGATAACCCAAGTCACAGCAACTCATCCATATGCATTTTAAAAAATGCCCAATTACCCACTGCAAACAGTTTGAGGAACATAAGCAAGTCAGACAAAATACCCATGGGCTGACTAACACTCGGAACAGACACATAAAATAATACTTCTGAGGTTAACACACAACCAGAAGTGAGGAGCCAAGCCTATCTACGATGACTATCTACAGGCTGCCCAGGGAGGTTGTGGAGCCTCCCACTCTGGAGACATTCCAAACCCGCCTGGACGCCGTCCTGTGCAACCTGCTGTAGGTGACCCTGCTCTGGCAGGGGGGTTGGACTAGATGGTCTCCAGAGGTCCCTTCCAACCCTGACCATTCTGTGATTTTGTGACTTTAGTGGGTCTGAAGGAGACCCCAGCCTGCAGCAAGACGCACGGCAGGATAGGGATGAAAGCTAAAGCTGTTTTGGCCACAGATGGCCTGGCAAACAGCAAGTGGCTCCCAACAGCTGGTACGTGACTCAACTCCACTCAAGTATTTAATTATAGCATCTTCAGAATTAATTCTATACAACGTAATTAACTTCCTTTATCTTTTAAGGAAGGCTTTACGGAGCGCTGCTGCTCCCCCACCGCCACTGGGTCGTGCAGTCCCGCCATGGCGATGCGGGAGCAGGAGAGCAATATGCGGTCTGTGGTGTGGGACCACGCACTGCGTTAATCCCTGCCCTTCCCGGAGAGGGAACCTGTTGTTGGTTTCTCCTTCGTGTTGGCTAAAGAGAATTCACAGCTGGGTAACACAGGCACAGAGAAGAAAATTAAATTAAAACTCAAACTTACCCTTTTTCTTGTTTTTAACTGAGCTTGGACCTACAAAGAAAAAGAAAGAAAACTTGTGAAATTCAGTGATCATTTCATCTTAGAAAATCCCCACTGCCACCAACACCCACCGACCCAGAGGGTGCGTCTCCAGAGCTGCAACAAAATTGGTAACAAAACGGCCAAGCCAAAGATGTAGAGTCTTCTGTTTTCTACAAACAACTGCTATGAAGGTATAACGATTTCACCGGCACCCAGATCTGCTTTACCCTCTCTCAACCTACTGACGGGTGGCTGGTATGACGCAGGCGAGTGGGTTTTGGCGGGCAGCTCTCCCCCTCATTGCAAAGATGAATTAAACCATCTGCTTGTGGCCAACAGCAAAGCTCAGGTGACAGATGCTCTTCAACCTTGAGCCAAAGCTTTAATCTCAGGTACCAGCTTAGTTCCAGCTCTGCTGAACACTGCTCAGTCTCTCGCCATATGTAACCCCTGAAGTCGCTGACAGAAGTACGGCATGTCAAACCTTTAGAGAGCAGAAATCCTGAGACTCAACAGAAACCATTTAAAAATATGAACCCTACATAGCGGATTATTTTTCAAGTGGACAACGGCTGCATCTGTGGTCGATGCAGTCATACATGAAATTTCTCCGTTAGCTTGAAATCGCCAAGCTTAACATTTAAAGCTAACACATTTTCCTTCCTGATGAGGACAGGTTAGAAGAAAGTTAGCATGACTCAGCTCTCAGCTGAGAGCACTAACCCAAATACTTACAAGCCAAGTTGTTTAATAATAATAATAAAATACTAAAAACAAACAAAAGCAAAGAATGAGTATGAACTGGCTTATTTAAACAATGGGAATACAAACCTCCCCAGCAAGAAGTGAAAATATTTACAGTGAAGCTGAGAAACGACATGACTTTTTGAGCAGAAGCTGAAGTGTGAAACATGTTCCATTGCTTCCTCAAAAATTAATCAGGGATGGGAATGAACTGCAAAAATCCCTAAATATTCCCTTGTTCATCAGTGAAATCCCTCTAAAATCTGGGTTTAAACACAAATCAAAGACTGAAATAACCTTTAACTGAGATACGCTTATAATGAATAGAAGGTAACGAGGTTACTTCGAGTCAGCACTGGTAGAGAAAGAAAAAATTACCAATTAGTACAGAAGTGCCACATCCCCATGGCTTCTTAGAGGAAAGATGAGAGGACCAGAGAAATACCCAGTGACCTTACTGATGCCTTTCCAACAGGAATATTACTTTGCCTACATTATGCTGTTGGGTCATGGGAGAATTATGGTATTATCTAATTTATTAATTCTGCTAATTTACTATTTTTTTACTAATCCATATATTCACAGTATTAAAACATGTAGATAGGACAAGATGTAGGTTTCTAACAGTGCCAGTCCCACTATCTTGCCAGGGAGTAACACCAAAGCCAACCAGCAGGTCCACCACCAGCAGATGAACTGCAAAACCTTTTACGTTTGGCAAACACTGACAGGCTCTTCTTTTTGCATCTTCTGCGCTCCTGTGCTGCAGAACGAGCCGCGATCACGCCAGCGATCTCCACCAGCCCTCACCTTAGGCACCAGCTAGTCAATAACATTTTCAATGAAGAGAAAAAAATTGTCTGGGGGACATAATTAAAAAAAAAAACACCAACCAACCCAACACAGCAAGCAAAATGCGAGTACTGCGTATGTGTCTCCTCAGACCTCGGAGTCACGAGAGTTTATTTCATGTTATATATATCACACCATTAGCGCTATAACCAGAGTGAAAGTACAAATAGCTGCGGCGAGCCAAACACATTTGAAATGGATGGAACCAATTAGCTTCAAAGATGAATGGGAGGAATGAGAACCACATGCGATGTCAATGTTCACAGTCTATATTACAACACACGCATCTGTTCCAGGCACGGCAGAGAGAGATGTTACGGCTGTGCAAGTGAATCTTTCGACAAACACAAAAATACTTCTGACATGAAAAAAAACACAGTATTATTAGCCTTGGGAGCTTCTGAGTTGCTGGGGTTTGCATCTGTTCATCTCCCAATAGGAGGGGGTGGATAATTTAATTTTAGCAGGGAGCCATAAGGTTCATCCAATACACCAGAAGACAGAATTTTCCTCATTTTTGCTCAAAATGGCAAACTCATGGGATCTTTCTCAATTTAGTCTAAAACGGTAACAGAGTCTCTTACTGACTTTGGGAAGCAGAGTTCCAGCAAAATCACAGATCAGTATTCCCTTCAACGTGAAAGGTGCTGAGGCACAAAGATGGAACACTTCACTTGATATGTGCTGGCCCAACACATGCGTGCAAAGGAGAAAAACCCCAAACCTTTCTGCCATGCTCTTCTGAGGCAACACCCCAATATTTAAGCAACAAAGCCCGCTAAATGCTGCAGTGGTTGAATGCATTATGACCCGCTGGTTATTTGTTAGTTGATGGAGGAGGTTAAATACCTACAAATCAGGCAAGCCTAAGTCTTTCCTAGAGTCTTCTCCTACACTGTTAATCCCACCTCACCCTCCCAGTCTTCCTGTGGAGAGGCTCCCGGTCTCAAAGCCTTTCCCACTACCCACATTTGTTTAATGTAGTGTCACGGAGGCCATTAGGTGACTTGATTCCAAGGAAGGTCTGTGAGAAGATTGTTTTTTTTTCACTCCAAGATGCAGACTACAGGCATATGCATTATGTTCCTCTACAGTATCAAAACTCTTATAAAAAAACAAGTTACAGGACACCTACTGCTGCTCCGGAGTCCACAAGACCTGCCATCTTCTTGTAGAAGGAAATTGGTTTGACTTGAAGAATTCTCCACCGATCAACGCTGTCTGCTACCACTCTCATCTCTGCTTTCAGGGGCTTCACTGCAGTTCATTTAAGGATTTATTCCAGTCCTGGTGAGATCCGAGAGCAACCTGACCAGTCAGCTGTTCCCCAGCACCTCTTCTCCCTTCTTTATAAAAATAACCTCAAGTTTGCTTTTCTGCAGTTTTCTGGCATTACCTCTGTTCCTCATGAATTCCTTGAGGTATCCGTTATGAACTTACTAGAGATCAAGCTCGTGGTCTTGACTGCTGGTATTAAATGCGACAGCTACCCAAGCACAGCTATTTTCTCCATATGTGCTTGCGCTCGACTTTTGTACTTCTTCCTCCTAATCCCACCTATCTCCCACCTCCTTTCTGTGTGCTGTCTGCTCTTGTTTGAGGTCAAACCAGACCCCAGACCTAGAGAAGTCCATCCCCTTCTACATTTCCTGTCTTTCATCTGAAATTAAATTTATGCTTATGCTCTAATCCGTCCTTGAAGGAGCTGTCAGCTCCATTCAACCCCTCATTTTAGCCTTGCTTTGCAGAGCAAGGAAAGTTCACAAGAACTGTTAATACAGAAGAGGACCAGGATATCAGAGAGGACGGGCTGGACGGCTTTGAAAGATACAGTAATAAGCATGGAATGAGATTCAGTCATACAAAATGCATAGTCCTATAAATTATATATAGAGAGGGAATAATAAACTGTTCTGCTGGATGGTGGAGCTCCTCAGATGGAGCTGTGGAGGACAACATCTGCACGTGTGGAGTTGCTGTTGCACAGCCAGGCAAGGCAGAAATACAAACCTAAAACAGATCAGTGGAAATACCTCCAGCAGACACAGGGCAATACTGATGCCACTCAGTAGGTGGGGATGAAAATCCTGGCAGTAATGCAGTCAATCCTGATCATCTACATACAGAAAGATTACTTTAAATGAGAACAATTCCCCAGAAGGGCTCCTGGGAAGGTCAAGAAGTGGTCAAGCAGAGCTTGCCTGGTTGGCCATCAATGCTGGGAAAGGGATGGGAGCACCACTGGGAAAGGCTACGGTGATGGGCATGGAGGGAGAAGACCTGTTAGGTCTTAAAGAACAGTGCTGACACGTCCTCACATGTGTGAATTGCTCCCAAAGACCATTAAGCTGGGAATGAGAAGGCTTTTTCTAACCTCCAGAAAGAGGAGCACAGGTTTGGAGGGTCTTCTGGCTCAGCGCGAGCCCTCGGGCATCATGGGTCACTGCTTAAAAGTCTCTCAAAAGTTCATCAGTCCCTTTGGAAACTGGTGAGGTTATCTTTTGCCTAACGACTAAAGCCATAGCTACTAAGCTATGAAGCTGGCTGTTAGCCTGACTTGAAAGGTTTAAGCTACCTACCTGACTGACTTCTAAAATTTATAATCTCTTTCATTGGATTTCCTGTAGGAAAAGCCCATCAAGTACCTCTGTAATAACTCAGGCCAGCTCTGTTATCTGCCAGCTGAGTTCTCCATCACAGGACGGGATTTCCCCAGCAAAGGTGTTGGAGTGGCAACAAACACCGTGTGCTGGACTTTTGAAGACTCTGGCTTTGAACAGCGCTTGAAGACCTAGATGTCTTCAAAAGCTTATTTTCCACATCTGTTGGGAAAATAAAAGGGAATGATAACAGAAAAGGAGGGAATATAAAACCAGCAAGAGTGGTAAACTTCAAGGGAAAGGTACAAGCAGGAAAATACAGCTCTATTTGATAACAAACCAGCCACCCTGGCAGCCTTCTGCCCACAGAGCCATCCAGCTGGGCATCTGCAAGGGAAAGGCTCTAAGCAACGCCAAGTCACTTCTAGCAGAAGCACTATGGCCACAGGTTTCAGCAATGAACCAGTTCAGATGCAAGCTTCTCGCTTAAGCTGAAGAAAATACTTGCAATAGATGAGTTTTTGTTGTGTAAAACCGCAGCTGTGGCCCAGCAAGCAGCAGAAGACATCTAACCGTGCTTCAGGGAGCAGGTTCTAGCCCCCAGCTCCTGCAGTCCTAGCATCTACTGGATCATTTCCAAGGGCTTCAGAAAAAAAAAAAAACAGATGGTGATGCAACTCGAGGATATTACATATGACATGTTTTCTCTTATAAAGATTAATAGAGTTTACTCCCCCCCACTCCGCCCCGCCCCGATTTTTCTTTCTGCACGCTACACACTGCTATGATTTACTATAAATACAAAAATATCAAAAACTTCTTTAGGACATATGCTGATATAAATAGTACATTAAAAAAACCCTGCGTTCACTTATTAGTTATGTGTGTGGATTAACAAGAAATAGTTCAAATTCCTGCAAAACAGTTCAAACTGGTTTATTGATGGGAACAGATCTTTGTAATTACGCTTTTTTTATATATAAAACCTATAAAAGGCTGGCCATTATAGAAATCAGTCAAACAAAGGACGAGTACCTAGGAAGGCTGCTGAACTTTCTAAAATTTTCAGTTGCCAAAAGCAGAACAAAGTCAGCGAGTGCCACTACCATATTCTATCAGCATCCGCATTCAATCCAGAACAAAGACGTCTGCTGATGTCTTCAAGGTGTTCAACCACGTTCGCAAAGGTACACTGCAGCAACCACTGTGTCCTCTATAGGCTGCGTCAACCCATTTTCAGCATTCACTGCCTGCTCCTGGGATTATTAAGCCATCCCTTCTTTATCTTCCTAGCACTAAATTACTACGGTATTTTATCAATCTTCTTACCTAAGCGTGGCTCTGGTTTGGGGAATATGTAAGACCGGATAATACAACTGAGCCACCTCCATATTACCATCTCCACTTTGCCCCCAAGAGATGAGCAGACCAAGGTACTGAGAAGTTATCCTCATTCCAGGTTACAAGCAGAATCAGAGACAAAACCTTCATGATTAATGAGATGTTATTGTCCTCCCAAAACACCACATCGCTTCTCACTCATCCATAAAATAAGCGTAAGGTGACCTGAAATCATTACGTCTACAGCTACTTTCAAGGTGAACGTCTAATTTTGAAGACGAAAACAGAAGCGGGGAGCTCTATGTGACTTATCTAATATGCACATTTTCCAAACTATATCGTCTTTGCGCACTAAAAAATACCCCTGCATCTTTTAAGTATGAGCTTCTGGGTGTAGTTGGAAGAAGAATATTAGATTTAATGATCACTGTTTTCAACAGCTATAGAAATTTGTGTACAGTATTTTTCCAAACCCCACTAACCATCTGGTTTAACAAAGAGACCACTTGCTATATCTCAGACAAAGCTCTGAATACTGACCAAATCCACCAGTAACTTCTGGAGAATAGATAGCTAACAGAATTTGAAATGAGTTCCTGGACATTAGTCGGGATACCATTATTAATGGAGTTATTGAAGCATGCAAGGGTTCTGGCCAAAATGAAGTTATTCTCCATTTGTACGCAGGAATTTTTTTCTTCAAGGATCCTGGATTCTCAGTGAACACAATGCACAATGGGAAGAGAAGAAACAGAAGCTGAGCATGATGACCAGGCTTTGTGGTGCACTGGATGAGTGTCCCAGGACTCAAGTCTTGCTAACCCTCAGGTTACCATTCAACCCAACAACTCAGAGGTTTCTATGACATCTGTCATAGAAAGCTCTGACCACCAAGTGCCCTCCAGCTGTGAAAACTTCCGTCCCTCCAGGAAGTTCTCAGCCACTTGGGGCTTCCAAAAAAAGAGGGGCAAAGCAGCTATTAAAACGTTACTGTTCCACCAGGGAATTAACCAGCCCTGTCAACTTTCACAGACATTAAGACCAGAAGGAACCATGACGATGATCAAGTATTAAAGAAGCACTACTCATTAAGCCTCCCATCAACCCCTCTATCTCTATTTAACCAATACTAAAGGCGGGAAGGGCGGAAAAAAAAGCTCAAGTGTTACTTAAGATTTCAAGTGATGAAGAATCTACTACCTTCTTTGATATAAGTTGTCTCAATGAATAATAAAACAACTCCACTTTAGTCAAACCCCCAAAGCTCAGTTGTTTCATTTACAGAACTGGTGTAATGATACTTACTTCATTCACATGGGTATGAGATATGTAAGGCTTTTCAAATATTTTTAAGTGCGGAGTTATTAATGCCAGACTACGGTGGAGTTGGGGAAAGAAGGATGTTAGCTCCCAAACACATGCTTAATCTAGAACATGTGGTTTTGGGGGAGGTTTGGAACCAATATGTTTTCAACATTTTCAGGAAATTTGGTCTATCCAGATGAAAGCTTCTTGGACTCTACTGAAAAATCAGTCAGTGATACAAATACTGAAACAAGATTAATTTTTTCCCTTCCCTGAAAAAGAAAGTGCTTCTTCACCAATTCCAGAGAAAAAGGCAACAGATCTTGAAGAGCAGCTTTGGTATTATTACTCCGTAATATTTAGAAAATATGACAAATTATAGATCTAGGACAATTTCCCAGAAGTAAAACACATTGTGCACTACTCAATAGTTCTGGCATGACTTGCCAGAGTGCTTTTTTGGTGGGTGGGATGAGGAAGGCAGGTCTTCTGCTAAGTGCGCAGGAAAGATGCTGCCTGCAATTACAGGCAGAATGGCCGAATCCAAGTTAGGGATGCAATGTTCCTGGTACAAGGCTAGTACTAATTCCAATAAATCAGAATATAGTGGAATATATTACATAACAGAACGGGGAGCTCATTGTACGAAGTGGGGGAAGGATGAAACAGTGCTGCTTGATATATTAGTAGGCAGAGCCCAAGGCCATTCAGTTTTTCCTCAACCACTATTGTTGCTTCTCTCTCTGCTTTTGTTTCAATTTTGTTTTAAACTCTTCAAAATTCATGTGTGAACACAGTCACCCTTAATTGTCTTTTTCTGGTTACATCTTAAATTGAGATGCTCCATGACGGCATCCCATAAAACCACATTCCCTCCTTGTCCTTCATCTAATGGCATCTTCCTTCCACAGCGGTACCAAGTCATGCCTGGAGGACACCCCAGCCTGCTGTTCTACCTTCAGTGCACAAGTCTTAAGTGTCAGGAATCTTTGCTTAGTTGTAGCCCTGTCATACGCTGGAGTTATAGGCTGCTAAGTCCCCAGGACTGGCTCAGAGCCAGTTTACAGCTGACACTTCTGATACCCCACCCCTGTGCTGAATTAAACTGCCTAACGCTCAAAGCCAGTCTCCTTTAGCCTGAGAGATCAAGAAGAGTTTGCAGCTCATCTTGTGCTCTTTTGAGGCACTCCCTTGGCTACATCCACTTTTTCAGGCTATTCTTCTTCTTCTTTAAGGACTTTTCACATGTCTCCATACGTCTCCAGGGGAAGCATCCTGCACTGAGGTCTCCCCCGACACTTCTGGGACACTATGCTGCTTGGCCAGAGGGTCCAAGAAGAGCTTGTGAATCAACACTAAAGGCCGAGAATCATTTCTCTTGTGGTGAGTTAGGTATGAGAGCGGCTTTCTGCTGCCTCACTGCTCTTCTCCTCTGAGCAATCCGTCAAAGGACAAGCCTACATCCATGTGTCATCCAGATGATCAGATGCTGCTCCAGGAGCTCCATGGATCAGTAGCCTGCTCCATCCCTATTCCTCTGATCCCATACACCAGACCCCAGTTCAAGTCTATTGGTCTAAAAACAAACGGGGAGAAGTCACAGCTCATCCCTGCCCCATCTCTCAAGTCCCTGGAGCGACACTAGTTTCCAGAGAGCCACAATCTCTCTTCCTCAGACAGCTTCAGACGATGTAAGATCTCATCACGTAACAGGTCTTTTTTGCTCTTGCTATTGTTTCTTTTCTCCTACCAATACTCAGAGATATTTTTTGCCTGGTTTGACAATTAAAAAACAGGACTCTTCCCATCAGGGAATAACTTGGTCAAGCTCATAAGGAAAGGGAGGACAGTTAAATGCAAAACTGCAGAGATACCGGCCAACAGTGATAGTAGGTTATGATGTACTTAATACTGATTTTTAATCATATTAAAGGGAAAAAAGTCTCTAGTCACTGCAGTTCAGGATGATCAGAACCGAAGTGCAAGCAAAAAGGACAGGCCTAAGAGACCATCAGTCAACAATCTGTTTCACTGGTCCAGGTAAAGGTACCTTGTTGAGCACCCACCCTCTGCCTCAGCTGGAGAGGGAGAAAGTGTAAGATGAATGTGATTGCTCTCATGCACTTACCAGGTTTTTCCACCTTAAAAAGGATGGTGTGACTTGTAGGTCATCAGCTGCTGTTTGAAGGGACCCATGACGGAGCATGTAGAGACCCACCAGCCCTGTGTACCTCTTAAGGGCTTTTTTACATGAGGAACAACATAGGTGCAGGGTCATAAAAGAACCAGGCTGCAACAGCAACTGACCCTGAGAAGTCTCTCGCCTCTGCTGTTGTAACCTCTGTCATGGCAGTGGTCCTGCTTTGGGGGAAAGGGCTGGATCCAGACGTCCCCTCCACCCTACGTTACTCCAAGATCTCAGCTCTGCTTCTCCAACAGCCAGAGCTCTGCTTAAAATCACTACTCATTGCTTTCTCAGGTACAACACAGGTATCCTCACTCACTGCAACAGGAATTTCCATCACTTGATACGACATAAAGAACAACCAAGTCGACTTATCTCCTTAATCCGACCCAGATCCACTTTGGGCTCAGCAGCAAGGTACCAGGACAGCCCAATGATACCATGAAGGCTTTTTAAAAAGCCCTCCAGTCTCCACAGAGTAGGTGTAAGCACACCACAGCGCAAATGTGTTCATGAACAAAGACAAAATCCTGCTCCCAATTAACTACAGAGCCACTGTTGCTGGCAAAATAATATTGCACTGCCTTCTCAAAAACACAAAAAACCAATCAAACATAAATCTCCACCCTTCTTAACTACGCTCCCACATAATCAGTCCCAGCCAAGTTCCTGGGGTTCACACCAGAACCTGTGGCCATCATATTTCATTTTCCACACTCTCACTGGCTATGGAAGAAGAATATGATGTGCCTTTTGTTTTCCTTCAGGCTTTTAGGTTTGATTCCAAATGCTGGATCTTTACAGCAGAGCTGACAAACAACATTACTATTTCTAATTCAAGTATCTCAAGGCTTTTTTTGGCTTGCTGGCTAGACTCACAAGGCTTATTTTCTATACACCACTGTGCCCTATTGCTTACTTTATCAATACCACATATTTGAATTCAACAATTTAAAGCATAGTATTACAGCTGTGTTTTTATTTTGTTTGTTTTATTCGGTTGTTGCTTAACACAAAACATTCTGACATTTTAAGTCATATCCCACTAAGATAAACAACTAACATATGTCATGAATTCCAGTAGAAATGATTCCCAAGTGGTGCTGCAGCAAGGTTTTAACCAAGCATATGAAAGGCTCTCTTAAATTGTTTGCTGGATGTTTTAAATGCACTCTTCCCCGCCACAGCTACCCATAAGGAGTCGAGGTCAGGTGGGAGGAAATCTCTTCAACTGTCTCATCTCTGCAGAACTTTAGATGGTTTTCTTCCTCTTGTACGTAATTCTGCTTAACTGGATCGAAAACCTCTGCAGCGTTGAACAGCTGTCTGTAATCTGATGGTTTAATTACACGGAATAGCATGGGATCTGTAACCAAAGATACATCTGTATGCATATACGTGCACTTATATTTCTATGATTCAGAAAAGGGGTCAAACCCAAGAGAGACCCCACCACTCTATGGGAAGCCAAAGTCAAGCCCCCGCAGCAGTCATGACACAGTGAAGTGTTGCCTGGCTCAGCCAATTCTTGAGTTTACCCATTCGCAGCATTTCAAACAGATTAACGGCCTTCACCAAATCTTGCTTGTATTAACGAGATCAGTTACGAATCCAGCAATGTTGCTACCCGTCATGGCCAATAAAGCCCTAATGAAAATATGCGACTGCCATGCCTCATTCACAGCTTTTTCCCTAAAGAGTTTCCCGGTGGTGGTGTCCCTCAGCTTTGTGCAACAGTACTTTTCTTATGGCTAACGTATCTGGTCTACTGTAACCAAGAGGATTTTTAACAAGTGCCCAGACAGGCCACAACTGAAGACAACATCTCAGTTCCCATCACCAGCACAGCAGCTCTGGGTTTGGCTATTCAGTCCTGCCCCGGCCCCCTACAGACAGAAAAATAAGCTTATTCAGCCCAAGATCTGCAGAAGGCAGATAGCCCGTAGCCGCTGCAGCAGGACCCTGAGCCTGGGCCGCCATACCTGGTTATCTGGAAAGGTGTACGTGCTCCAGCTCAGCACCAGTTCCTCAGCTTTTGTGCTAGAGCTGATCTGCGACCAGATGGGCTTGGAGCATGTGCTAAGCAAACTTGTGTCTGCCTGCAAAATACTCTGTGGATGTGGCCAGAGAGCCAGTTTATTCACAGAAATCAAAGCTCAGCTGCAAATACTTCAGTACGACAGACAATAGAGCCCCTCATACTGTGGGAAAGAAATCACCAGCTACTAGTTGAGTTCAGCATTTACAATGGTTGGTGCATGGCATCCATAGTTCAGATGCACACGTAGTTCAGATGCAATCGCATTCCTGCCCGGCTGGAACATCTGTTAGCCTCTCATTAGTCCTGGCCGTGTTTTGTTACAGAAGAAACTATCTGAGATTCCTGAACTTCAGTATTTGACCCGAGGCGTTACGAAAAGCCCCGGTTTTCAGAAGTGGAATTCATATGGAATCACCAGTCACTTCTAATAATGTTGGTCTCTGCTTAACATGCAGCTGTAAAAAAGCTTAGAAGTTTAGTTCAAGTTTCAGCAAAGCCTGCTGAAGCACACAGCGTAGGCTACGCACAGAGGATCCACCAGGACAACTCTGAAATCCACCCAAACGTGGAACCAGCGCAAATATCTGAAAATGCAACCGAGGTGAGATTCTGACCAGAGAATTCCTTCTCAAGCCTTCTGAATATCCTCAGCATCTCAAAATCTTCAGCGGTCATCCCACCACCTTATCTGAACCAGACGGGAGGTACCAGGGAAGGGCAAACACACACCACAGCAGCTCTACGGATGGAACAAATCAACAGCACCTAATCACAGCTTTATAAATCTTAAGAATAATGAAGCAGGGTTTCTTTTGGAACAATCCAGATCACAACTGGAAGGGCTGGTGAAGAAGACAGGAGGCAAACGGAGGTTGCGCATGGAGCAGGACACGTTGACCAGTATACTGTGAACCCCGTGACCTGGAACAATTCCTCATCATGGCCACCACACAATTAGACTCGTACCTCTCCCAGCAAGTTAATTACTTTTAATATTCAACATCCAATTGGGACAGCGACGTACCAGAATTCAATGAAGAATTCTGGACCCCATCAGTTTTCAGAGCCTGGTTCCTTCTTGCTGGCTGACGCAGCACGTGCTCATGAAAACATCACCCTCAATGCGTACTGCAGGAATGGACATCACCACTCAGGCTTTCAGCATCACACACTTTCCAGCTACAGAAAGTGACTCTACCATATCGTGCTGCTGGATGACAAACAACCGCCTGTGGTTTCCCAAGACAGGCTTCAGCAAAATCGTTAATGGACACTGCAGCGAATTTGACCTCAGAGAAATTTCAGTATTAAAAAATAATAAAAAAAAAATCAGAGTAGCTTGAACCAAAGGATAAGCTGAAAACATTTCAGCTGTCTAAAAATGTATTCTCTTAAAAGTTATACCTAGACCAAGAAGATCCCCTTTAATATCATCTTCACCTTTGCTTTCACTTGTTTTCACTGCACTGACAGATCTGAAACCAGGACCTAAACATCACTCTGGGTTTTTAGCCAGCTGTTAAGCTTCTCTGGATCTGTCTGTTCAAAGTTACCTATATATTTATCACTGCATCTTCATGGCTGAAAAGTGCCCGAGGTATAAGACCTTACAGAGAAACCTGCCTTATTATCATAAGCAGAGGTACAACATGTAGGTACAGATCTGTAAATGAGCTGTAGTCTTAATTTTACCGTAGTAATAACAAGTACTGAGAGCAACATCACAGGGAAGGGACAGAGATTGTCCATGAAGACTGAAACATCATCTTAATTCCTCCCTTCTCCCATTTTGGGGGAAATCACAGATTAATTCTGGGGGCAGTCAGTAAGTGCACGCACTTCGTGGTGAGCCTTTCATTTGGGACCGTCCCCTGCGCTCCAGTATCCAGGAAATGTTCTGTATTTACTGAGCACTCATCACCATGGTTTCGGAGCACAATAAGGCTCTATCGCCCTTCATACATCTGCGTTTCTGGGAATGTCTGGGCTTTGGGGAATTGCACGGGGCCGACACAAAGGCACCGATTGTTCTGGAGGCCGAGGGACAAACCTGCCCTTTCCAAAGGAGAGGAAGCAGGCAGGAAAAGTCGCTATTGTGATCTGGAGATATATATATATAAATATATATATATATATAAATGCACCTTACTGCATGGTCAGCATGGCCAGGTTGGGAGGGGGGGACGGGGATGGCCGAGAGATGGCACCTGCAGGACCGGGGGCTGTCTGGGGGGACAGAGGGAGCCAGGCACCCCCAGCCAGGCTCTGGCATCAGCGACCTGCTAAACCATCACCAAACCATCCTAAAACCACCAAGCGAATAGAACAGGGTGAAACGCTGCACCCACGTAGCTGGTGCATCACTTCCAAAGACTGCAGGTAGAAGCAGGGATCGAGACAAGCTCCTGCTCTCCCAGAATTTCATTTTTATTTCAATAAAAGCCATTTGCAGCGCTGGAACCCATGAGTTCTCATCAAGGACTTTCCTCAGCAGTAAGGACTGCCAAAGTAGTAGGAACCAAATTGTTGTCAGCTTAAGGACAGCCATCTGCTCAGCCTCTTCCCAGCTGCCATGCTCCAAATCAAAGAATGGATAACAATCACTTATGTTTCTCACCAAGCTCAATATGAAAAAATCTAGGAAGGAAAAAAAAACCCCAAACCAAAAAGCAAAAACCAAACAAACCAGGAAAGCAGCACGGCAGGGATCTAACTGGGAACAGAGATGAAAGTAGGAGAAAAAGAAACTAGTTTCATTTTTTTTTTAAAACAATGTTTTTTAAAGAGTCCTATTGACATCTGCTTTGTAAATGCTCTGTCATTATTTATAACCTCAAGAGCACGGAATTGTCTCTGTAGTTACAACCATGCTACTCCCATATTTTGGCTTTGTTAGCAAAGAGCCAGCAGCATTTTTACTGGTGCTCTGGGAATAGAGATCTAACATTTCATACACAGTTTATTTAAAAGTGGACTAATTTAACATTCTTGATGGTTCCTTTTAGCACAACTGTTGCTAATTACCAGCTCCAGAATGATTTGTTAATCTGGGAGCAACAGCGGTTCCACAGCAGCATAAATACACCAAGGCAAAAAGGAAGGAGAGGAAAAAGAGAAAAATAAAGAAAGAGACATTGGAGAGGGTCAAGTTTTAGCAAACTAAAGCAAATTAAGTGACAGGTGGAGTCGGTAACACAGAGTAAAGAGAACACTGTAAAACGGAGCTGTAAAGGGAATAATCCTGGTCCTTGAGAAGCAGAAAAAAAATAGTGGCAATTTTTAAAGCTGTGCAAATGTTGGTTTTGGTGGCATGGCCAGGAAGCTGGCTTGAAAGATGATCTGTGCTCCTCAGGACTGGGACAGGCAGCAGCCTCCCATTAACCCCGTCTGCCCGTGGCCGGGAGAACGATGCCAGCACAAGGCTGGAGAGGGGAGCCGGGCAGGCGCCCCCGCCCGGGACACAACTGTGGCTGGCTTAATTGGTTCCAGGGCACTGTGCGTGGAGGGACACAAACAAAAAAGTAAGCAAACACGACCATAAAACATGACAAGCGGGTAGCAGGACTGAAGCCGGAGTCCTCAAAGGAGGAGCTCCTGAAATACTGGAGTCCTGTTTGCAAGTGACAGGATCCAACCGACAGCTTTGCACCACTGCACACATTTTTTCTTGGTGTTTTTCAGCAAGCAACAGAGGCACTGAAGCAGCTTTGCTGCTCGTGGCCTCCCGTGTCCTACCCCAGCGGCTCTGTGCTCTGGGCACAGCCCCGGCCGTCACCCTCCCCATGCCCTGTGGGAATAGCTTCGACCTGTCTCAAAACCACACCTTTTTCACAGAAAAAGACTTGAAAGCAAATTTTCCTAAAAGAAAAAAAAACTTTTCGGAAAGGAACCTTGTTACCTTTGACACATATAAATCATCAAAGCCATCCCATTGTTGGTACCGAGACGAGCAGGGCTCAAACAGCCGTGGAAGGGGACGGAGCAGCCTCCCTCCAACCACCGCTTCCACACTTGGATCACTTTGGTCTTTCACTGCATGTGTGAAAGGACTTGAAAGTTCATAAAATTAATTCCAGACAAATATTAGTGAGGCCTCAAGTGGAAAGCACATCTCCTTCCTTCTGGGGATTTATAGTTCATCCACTTTTATCTTCTGGAGGCTCTTTGGAGATCAAAGATTTGATCAACTTTCCCTTTGCAAAACTCATGAAGAAAACGGTGTTCTCAGTACCGTGACATGGTTTTATTTATTTTTTTAATGTTTCATTGCTCTTCTCTAAAAAGTAAGATTCCTTCATGTAGGTCTAAAACAAACAGCACGAGTTACACGAGACAGCTATTCTGTTTATTTATTGATTTTATGGTTGTTACATGGTCAATTCCCACCCTGACAGCTTACACTTGTTAAATACTGCTCTACCTAATAAAACTGAGGTGGCCAAACACAAAGTATGTGCTTGCCAACATAACCCACCTTGCTAACACCACTAGGAAAAGGATCTGTCCTTCTGGCAGTTTTCCCCATCTCCACCCTGCCATGGGGTCAAACCCCTTAATTTACAAAAAGACAAATATAATCAGTGGAAGTGTGCTACATTTCTGGAATGACTCACCTCTGATGCATTCAGGGAACACAAAGGAGATCTGGGAAAGGAGTGCAAGTTACAAAGCTATGACATGTTTTCACCTGGGCACAAGGACGATGAGAAAAGCCCTCGTTAGTCCACCAACTTTCAGCATCTATTTCTCACCGTGCAGCGATTCTCTGCACATCTGGCAATAGAAAGGCAGCACTTCGGCAGCGTAATGGACTAGGCTAATTCCTCCGAACATCTGCCTGCAGCACTCCATTTACACCGCTCGCGTACAGTGGAAACTTGCTACTTATACAAGCGACTTGCGAAGACACTGGAATAGATTTCAAGGAATTGGTGCAAAAGGACTTGGATCCTGCCTGAGCCATCTGAGCATCGGAGCGACACCGGCTCTAAAGATGATGGACCACATTTAGCTGGAATCACTCAGGGAGTCTGTACCAAATGCATCATACTTGTCAGCATTTCGGGGAGGAGGAATCCGGGGAGTTTCACGAAGCTCTTTCTTGGAGCAGAGCCACAGGGAAACGCTTTTCCACCGTGAAACTGTGAAGCCTTCAGGGGAGATGGGAAACTCATGGAGCCAGGGAGCTGGAGAGGAAAACTAGCGATAGCCAAGAGCTTTATAATGCAGTCAGGACTTGGGCTTAGCAGGCATCAAGCCACGCACAGACCACTACTCGATTATTTCTTTCCCTGCCTTCCCTGGCATCCAGTTCCATTCTCCTCTCTGTATAAAAATGGAGCTGCGCTTTTCTGCAGTAGGAAAGCGCAGGACCTCTTCCAGGAGCTCAAAGCTGGAGGCAGTCCCCATGTGTCAGTGTCGCTGGACAATCACAAAAAGACAGTATTGGAAATAAAATTCTTCCTACTGAAATCGGGCAGGAGTCAGGCTGGGGGAAGGGACTGAAGGCAAAGTTAGTTTTAATTATTTTGGTATTTATTACTGAAGTTCTTGAAAAGAGTTGAGAGTGGTTTTGGTGCAATAAAGATGCTGCAGTACCTGCACTTAGCTATGCGCTACCTAAGGATTTTGGCGCTGTTCTTAGAAGAACAAGAACGGTGATATTACACGACCTCAAGCATGAACTATAATTTTGGCAGGGTTCATTTTCCATTTTAAAGAACCATTCAGACATTCAGGAGCTTTGGAAGACACCTGCCATGTGAAGAGCCAGCCGTTTGGCACCCAGAGCGCAGCTACTGGAGAGCCCCTGGGAATCACCACCACGTCTGAGGGGTCACATACCATCAGCCACTCAAGAGATGTGCTCCTTGTCACCTGCCTCCCTGTCCCTTCTGTACAATGCTCTCGGCAGCCGTGACCCCGCTTGTGTGAGCACCTTCAAAACCGAGCTTCCCGCTGCTGTATCTCATGGGGAGGGGTGCAAGGCTGTCCTTTCCCCAGTCTCTCAGGCATAAGGCTTTCTCCAATTCTGCCCTGTCTCTCCCAGGCCTCACCCACAAGCAGCCGCTGTGGTCCTTCACCCTGAGAAGTAACTGACCCACACAGCCCGGTTCCTGCTCCCACCGCCGTGTCCTGCGCCAGCTCAGTGCCTCTGCAGCCATCAGGAACGGCCTCCATCTCCCAGATTAAAGAGTAAAACACTTTAAGAAAATCCCCCTATCAGACGGTAGCACGTTGCAATATCCAGCACTTGCACAAAGCACCTGTACAACTGCATCATGGCACGGCCCATCCCATCACGCGGACCATCCACGTAGGGCAGGTGCGTTGTCAGACATCAAGTCCAAAACCAACCAGAAGGTCTGAAACAAAGATACTAGATACAGGAGAAGGGCTTTGGCATCTGAGCATAATGGAGGAGGACACACGGAGTATGACGCTCTCACCAAGGGATGGTGATGGCAAAGGGAAGCAGCAGGCGCCGCCCTGCGGACCAGGAGGACAGACACCATTGCCACACCAGGGAGGTCTCTGGCTGCCACCCAGCACCAGGGCCACCACGGAAACCCCAGCATCCCTGGGGTTTGTATCACACATCCTCATTTTTATATTTATCCAATCACAGATACATAATTATGTTTTTTTTGTAACTTTCCTGCTCTCTTAATACAAGCTCTGTACAACTCTGACTTCCCTTCACATTGGCTTTGAACCCACCTGAGACCCTCTGCTGCGCTGTGAAACCCCGTTAGAACCCAGTTACCATTTTGTGACACAGATGTTCAAGCTGTTTGTGAGACTACAAATAGATACTTGATGATTTTAACCAAAGACAAGGGCACAGAACAACAAATACAGGTATATAAGCAAAAACTATAACCTTAAATGAGCACAGAGCCTCACTATTAGAGAAGAAGAGCCAAGGACGAGATTACTGAGCAGCATTAATTTGCACAAAATCTCTAGACCTACAGTTGCAGAAATAAGAACTACTGGAATTCATCATCTGGAAGGCAATCAAAATCAGACAGAAACTATTATAAGCCACAGATGCCAATTATTTTTTTTTTCCACACACAGAATTCTGTATATAACCATGATCTGAAAAAAAAAGAAGTCAGTCTTCTGCTTGTCTGTGTGTGGATGACACATGCAGCACAAGCGGGACTCACCGTCTGGCCCTTCGCTGCCTTTACTCCTTTTATTTCGACGGACGCGTCTACCTTCTTCTCCAACGTGCAGCTTTTCTTCAGGGTGAAAGAAGTTCAGCAAGGCCAGCTGGAAAAAGAAGGGTAAGTTTAAGCATCTTTGGCATGATGGCTTAGCTGAGCAGAGAGATCGGAGCCTGAATGCCAAATCCTCTCCATCAGGGACAGCTCTGCTGAGCCGAGGGGGAGAGCCAAGGGAGACGCGAGCTGGCAGCTCACAGATGCCCAGCTCATCTCAAGGGGTACCGTAAGGAGCTATGTTGCCTTGGAAGCAGTCTAGGACCTGGGAAAACCGAAGGGTTTGGGCAGGGAGGAGCATCCCCCTGGGGCACAGGGGGCTGCAGGGACAGGGACGAAGGCGGCAGCAGGGGAGATCTATAGCTGGAAACAATCAAACGCCCCAAACACCAATGTGATCATTTCTAATTATTCTCTGCAAAACTTGCTCAATCCTGGAGCTCTTTCACCAGTATTGCTCACTGCCAGTAAGTTTTTCCTCTTTCAAGCTCTCTTCTGCAAGCCTCATTAGCTACTGAGATTCAAAGGTCTTCAGGGACCTTTAAATCCAATTCAGTATACCACATAAATTAACACTTTAAACCTAGAGCAAGTACATCTTTATAACATGATTTTTGCCAAGAGGCAAAAATTTTATGCGACCTCTTATTCATGAAAAAATAGACGCTGCATTAAAAACTCTTTGGCAGTTATTAAATCAACATCCCTACCCAGAAAACAGAATTTTGGTTTAGGAACTTCACCAGTCCTCCCAGCTACCCCAGGGCGCAGCAGCTCCCCACCAGCGGCATTTTCCCCAGCTATTTCCACTTCCTAAAATAAGGAATTTCAGAAAAGATGCATTAAGAGCCAAACACCTTGTTCTGCGTGTTACCGCACCCGCCTCCAACCAGGGCTGCTCTGAGCAGGATGGGGTTTTCTTTACGCTGAGGAAACCTGATCACAGTTATTTAAGCCATAAATACACACCCAAGCCAAACACAGCCTAAGAAATGAATGAAGAGGCTTCAAAAAAGCAGCGCCAAAGGTTATCAAGTGTGTTATTGTTCTGAGAACAAAACCTGTGGCATCAAAAGCATCTTTGAGATGGCAGAGAAGAATAAACTCCTCTGTGAATTGCTAGTTAAAAGAGTGGCTCGTTAAGCTACAGGCCATAAAAGTCCCTATCAAAAGTAATGATCATTAAAGGTCTTTTTGCCTTTGACGTGCCCCGGGGCTCTCACCTCCCCTCTCCCACCTGCTGGGGTGCAGGGGGTGCAACGCTCCGCTCCATGCAAAAGCACCTATTCCCGAGTTATTTCCCCAACCCACACTCTTCTTCCAGCCTAAGAGCATCCCATTCCTGCATCCTAACGAGCAGCCACTGGATTTTACGTTTGCTTTACTCCAGTAAGCCCCAATGCAGCCTCATGAACGGGATTTGGGAAACCAAAGGATTTCCACAAAAACAACCAACCCACCAACCCCAAAGGGTTTCCCAAATTCCCAAGCTGCTGCCATTTATTTCCACCCGTGCGCAGGCAGGTTTGCATTTACCGCAATTCCTGATGTTTTGTCATTGCAACAACGTCGTGTCCGAAAGGACCCCGAAAGCCTGCGGGATGGCCTGGGACAGGCTCCCCGCAGCCCCACCACACGCACAGTTATGCTTGTAAAAGCACCGACAAGTAAAAGTCAGCACTTCCCTACCTAGGGAAGGACCAGTCCCAGCGTGGGATGGAGAACCGAACTCTCATTTACAGCAAGTCTTTGTGAACGGAGGGGAGGAGGGGCCCAGCTCCCCTCTGCCCATCGTTCCTTACCTCCCGCATCCCACCATGCCGACCCCGAAGCGGAGCACAGGGGCCGGCACCACCAGCGCCTCTCCATACACAACAAAGCAGGGCAAGCGATGAACAAAAAGTGAAGGTGTTTGGCTTTTTTTAAACCACGTACTTAAACCAAGTTTAAACACTGCAGAACTAATCGAAGGAACAAATCGCATTATAATCCGGGTTAAAACTTCAATGAAATCACCAGCGCTGCTTTTGAATGCTGTTGTTACTCGGCTCTCTTATTTGAGCTTTACAAAACACGACTAAACAAAAGCACTGAAAATGACGTGTTTCATCTTGAGAAGATTTTATAATGGCACAACCCTAATTGCATCAAAACCAACAGGTTTCCTTTCCCTGCTATTACAAATATAATTTTACCACACCATCCACAACTTTGTAAAGCTGCAGCAAAATATTAAGCTGACCCCATGCCACCTCCCCCTCCGCATCTGGGCACTGACACAGACATTAGTGATAAATACACAGGGGGGATGTTTCTTCCTGCCAAGTGTAAGCTGGATCCTCGCATGCCGCCCTCCCACCCGTGCGGCAACAAAACAGAATCACTAGTGGGCTTGCAATAATTCAGAGAAGAGTTTCACCTGGAAAATCATAAGGACTTGGGAAGGGTGAAACACCCTGATTTCTCATTGTGATTGATGAGTTTTGTCGTTTTCAGTGAAACAATCACATTTTCTTAAGACACTTGAAAGCTTTTTCCCAGTCTGAACAAAACCATTTAAATTTAGTCTCAGAAGGGGAAATACAAGAGATTGACACAACATGTTTATTTTCCTGGACAGTTAATCAAAATAACCTTTCTATTCGCAAAAGGGTTTTAAACTGAAAGAGGGGAGATTTAGATTAGATATTATGAAGGAATTCTTTACTGTGAGGGTGGTGAGACACTGTCCCGGGTTGCCCAGAGAAGCTGTGGCTGCCCCATCCCTGGGGGTGTTCAAGGCCAGGCTGGATGGGGCTGGGAGCAACCTGGGCTGGTGGGGGGTGTCCCTGCCCATGGCAGGGGGGTTGGAACTGGGTGATCTTTAAGGTCCCTTCCAACATAAACCATTCTATGATTCTATGAAAACTCAAGTAACGGGGCTCTAAGCGTGCTTTGGTCAGCATTAATAGTAACTTGACATAGATTTTTTTTAAAAAAAGTGAATAAAACATAAACTCAAATCATGGCCACCAAAGCACATCACCCAGCCACTGCACCCAGCCAGACCTTCCTCCTCCTCCCACCACAGATGCAGTGAGAGCTGTTGGTGTGGTTCCAGCCCTCTGCTGACACTTCCATAAAACCGATGCCAAAAAGGCATCAAAATCAGGACTGACCCCCTGCCCTGTCCCCCTGACCGGGGTCATCCTGAGCCCCTGAAGCAGCAGCTCAGCTCTGCCACGTCCCTCCAGAGCCAGGGGACATGTCCAGACACCAGTTGTCAGGGAGGTGTTTCCAGAAGCCACCTCCACAGCACTGCTGCCGGGCAGGTCCCATGGCACAGCACTGTATGCTGACACCAATGGCTTGTGCCACGCATGCCACCCACAGCATCTTCAGCACCCCATCACGTCCTCAGAAGAGGCTCTTCAGATCATGAATGTGGTGTCCAAAGCTTTTTTTTTAGTAAAGACATTTGCTCAAGCCTTCACAGAATGGTTTGCGTTGGAAAGGACCTTTAAAGTCCATCTAGTCCAACCCCCCTCCCATGGCAGGGACACCTCCCACTAGACCAGGTTGCTCAAAGCCCCATCCAGCCTGACCTTGAACACTTTCAATGATTTGGCATTCACAGCTTCTCTGGCTAACTTGTTCCAGCACCTCACCACTCTCATCGTAAAAAGTTTCTTCCTGATGTCCAGTATACACCTACCCTCTTTCAGTTTAAAGTCTCTCTCCCTCTTTCTCATAAGCCCTTGTATATATTGAAAGGCTGCAAGAAGATCTCCCTGGAGCCTCCTCTTCTCCAGGCTGAACAATCCCAACTCTGCTACTCTGTTCTCACAGGTTTTATTCTTACATGATGCTTACCATCGATGAGTTACAAAAATACTAAATATTGGCTGAAATCTACCTATTAACTACTGTCTTTCTAAGTGAGACCAAGTCAGAAAGAGAAATGACAGTGAGGGTAAATGACCAAAACATACATTTTACTTAGAAAAAAAACCAATAAAATAGCTTCTGACAGGAACTGTGACCAGACCAGGTACGAGCACACGCTGCTTTGAGACCAACCCCCATGAAAACAAGCTTTCCTGAAGAAGTAACGCACCAGTCCTCCATGTTTAGCCTGGTAATGGACACAACTGGTGTGACCAAAAAGACAGAGAGAGGAGTTTGTCCGAGGGACTACTTCCATAGCGCTTTTAATCACGCAAGTGACAACATTTAACCTATGGTGACCAGCGCACAGGGGTTCAAAGAGGTCCACCTCTGGATGGAGGGAGCTGCTCAGGACCGCTCTCCGGAGCTCAGCGGCAGGGCAAAGGGTGGCCAAGCTGCTTGCTGGGTGCAGCACATCGCTGAGCCCGCTTGACTGCGAGCTCCCCGCGCCAATGATGGCAAAGTTTCTCTCCGATGACTCAAGGGCTCCGTTGTTCCAGGGGCCACAGCTGCGGGAGGTCGGGGATGCTTGGCCGCCGGGTCAGTCCGAGAAGCGCCGTGCTGGCCAGCTGAGGACCGGCGGCTGGCACAGCTGCGCCGGTCGGAAAAGCAAGCGATGTTTTTTCCATTCAGCACCCTCTGAGACACGATTAATATATCCACTCTCAGCTCTTGGATTCTGCAGCTTTTGGTCTGGACGTAAGGGTGCATGTTGTTGTGCCTCAAATTAAACTCATCTACTCCCTGTTATTCGGTGTGGCCGCAACAAGGGAGAGGATTTGCAGAGCAGAACGAGCAGATGTTTGCCACCCATCTAGCAAAATGTGATGCAGCCACACAGACAGATGCAAAAGGAGAAATAACCTCCAGTGAAATGCTGCTGGCTGGACACTAGCGCAGCATTACGACACGGAGGTTGCCGAAAGCCACACTTCATGTTTGACAAACACTCTGAGTGGCAAGGATGGCTTCTGCGGACTCTCTCCCTGCGTGGGGAGCAAAGCAGCGGGCTGGGCAGGCGTCCTGGTCGATCCGCTGCGGCTATTCCCATAGCTGAACACTTCACAGCATTTTAAAAACACCCAGAAACATTTCGCACAAGCATGAGTTGCATCCTTTTAGGAAAACATGGAGCAAACACGCGTGCTGGGCTTGAATGCACACTGGCCCGCTAAGCTCAGTGCCCCACGCTCGTCCCCCTCACTGTGGGTTGTGATTTGGAGGAGCAAGACCTGGACCTTCGCCGGGTCTGGGAGGCGAGATGCTGGAGCTGGCGGAGCAAGACCTCGAGCGTGGGTGGCCCCAGCCCAGGGGACGATTATGTGCGGTGCAAACACATCTGCGCTGGCCGAGCCCCCTGCACCAGCAAGGCAGCCGGAGCCGGACAGGGCTTCGCTGGGACACCCCATCCCTTCTGGGGATGTCTAAAAGAAATCACTCCCCTGGTCTGTCATTTCTCTGAAAGTCCTTGTCCTCAAAGTCACAGAGAATCCACTCTCTCAGCCTCTGCACTTGTAGAGGGAGAGTATTTCCGAGGAGCCCAGCAAGCACATACCTGCTCCCAAAAAAGAAGTTGTATTTTCTCTGTAGTTACGCAACAGTGACGGAAAAGTTTGGAACAATCACCATTTCCCTCCTCCCCCAACCTAAAGCCCTCAAATTACCTTAATTTTAGAAACACCATGTAAACCCATTACGACTCCACACTTTTAATCAAGAAAATCACTATAGGATGCAAAAAGGTCAGAAAGCCAAGAGAGGAAATATCCCAGGGGAATCCAAACCTCAAAATAACCTGTGAAACAATAGTAAAGACATGCCTCACCAGAATGGATCTGTTCTACCTTGGTTTCCCTCAGCAAAATAGAGAAAAACAAAGGCATGCATACAAAAGCGGTGATCTTCTGTGCAGCCACATGCAGACCTTGCTCTGGACACAGGGAACAAAGCTGCCCTGGGACGTCAAGAGAGCACAGTGGGAACCCCCAAAATAACGTAGCCTGCAGTCACTCAGAAACTCATCTGGTTTGTAAGGATGGACATTCACACTCTACAGAAGAAGAATAAAGAGACGTCTGTGTGTGTATATATATATATATATTATTTTTTTTTAAGGTACCATAAAATAGGAAGCTTTCTTCAAGCTATGAAACCCAAATGTAGCACGGAGTTATGGCTGGATATACAAACCACGTGCAATAAGAAAAACAATGTTGGGATGCTGAAATAACTGTTAAAGCTTGCATATTTAAGTGCACCCCTCTGCAAATGCCTTAAATAACACACATCCTTCAGAAACACTTTATAGGAATGAAGATCCGCTGGACACCAAGGGAATATATTTCCAATGGTCAAACAGCTTGAAAATGAGAGAAGTGGAAAAATATAACCCAATTTATGCAATTATGCACAAAAGGCATATTTTTTCCTTAGGCAAAGACAAGTTGGTAGAAGAACTAGTGTTTTCTTCCTGATTAACAGCAGAATGGGGAAAAGCATGCAAGCGTTCAGGTGCATTCTTGCAAAGTCTTTCAGAGCATATTTATCACTAACAAAACCCCCAAAGACTTCTCCGCATGCTGTATTACAAAGTTAGCTTCCAATTAATCATGAGAAAGCTAGACCAGCCAGCTTTAGACCTGATTAATAAACCCCACACTCTCCTACAGCACAATATCTTAAAGCACCAGAGGAAAAAAAAAAAGTATGAAATCATCCTCTTGCATTACTGTTTCATGGTATTGTTAAAGTCAAATTCCCCCATCATTTGCAATTTTGGAGACCATTAGTGTGAGAAGACTAATAACAAGCCTAAGCTCTGTAGAGGCATTCTTTGCGAGCAGCACTGTTGTTTTTCTGGCACTCTGAAGTTCAGCCGTCGGAGGTTGTGGTTCGGAGTAGCAGCTACTTGAATATCAGCCCCATTGTCCTCCATCAGAAATTCGCCTCTGGTAACACGTGGTGCAAAAAAAATTAAGTAGATTATTTATTTTCAAACAGACTAGAAAGAAGCTTGGGGGCTGGCTTTGCTTTACTGAAAAAAAAAACCAACCCATTCAATATATTTTAAGCCTTGTTTTTGTCATCATTACTTTTTCCTCATAAAAATGCAAGAAGCGAAAGAGTAAACAATTCCCATTGCAACATGACAAAAATTTATACACGATGTCTTCTCTGCAAGACAAGCCACAGCCCTGAATGCAAAACTCTTGTAACATGATATATACCATGAGCCAGAACGTGGTCAGAGGTAGCGATGGAGAGAGTAGAGATGATACTTTCTCTATGCTGGAATTCTCATAAGCCATCTTCCTCCCCCAAAT
This sequence comes from Ibidorhyncha struthersii, assembly GCA_013398815.1. Classification (NCBI taxonomy): domain Eukaryota; kingdom Metazoa; phylum Chordata; class Aves; order Charadriiformes; family Charadriidae; genus Ibidorhyncha; species Ibidorhyncha struthersii. The sequence goes on along the minus strand of VZSZ01005430.1, from coordinate 145,271 downwards.
TTAGTTTTTTCAGCCCAGTTCAGCTGCATGCATCCCTTCCAGGTGTCTGGAGTAGGTTACACACTATCCTCTGCAAACCCCCCCACCGGGTTTTTTTCTGTGTGAAAGTTCAAGTTCATCTCTCCTTCAAGACTGCCCATAACTCTTCTCATCCCTATTGCTTCATCTCTCTCATCTCTCTCCACCATCCTTCCTCCCCTCCCGACGCCAGCCACATCCCCGCTCTCGCCAGCTATTCACCCCGGGTCCCAGGGGAACAAACCATCAGTTTTGAGTTGATACGAAACCCCGCCACAATTCCCCCTCATTCTGATCTTCACGTAAGGATCCTCGCTGAGCTTTTTAGACTCAATGGTGATCTTTAAAAGCTTTTTTCCTCCCAAAGCTATGAGGCAAATCAATTCTATAACCTAGAGAATAAAAGCACCAGTGATGCTAACTGGTTTACCCAAAGCCAGGCGGGAAGTTTGGGCGGACCAAGGCACTGAGCGATCCCTTCAGGCAGAAGCTGTAACAACAGAGCCACCTCCATCCCAATACTCACGAGGAGCTTCATAACGAGTAACAACCAAAGGAGCCAAGCAAGTATTTGGCTATTAGGAAACAGAAGCGACCTTGGTCTCCTAGATGGAGGCGGACCGGGTAACACCATGGACCAGTGGCATTGCACCAGCTGCTGCCAGCAGGCAGGAACGTCCCTCTTGGTAAATCTACAGCCCTTAACATGCCACCATGGCTTTTAAGAAGCCAATTTGAGATGCTTTCGATCTGCTGAGTATTTCTGTCCTTGGGTTGAAAAGCCCTTCCAAAGAGAACTGCGCAATCCCAGTTTTCAGAAGGCCAGTGAGTCATGCTCCTGGGTCTTCTAGGCACTGTGGTAACCGAAAATCATTAGAGAACAATAAAAGAGGAGGGAGCATATTTTCCTAAGTTTTATTGGTATTTTAACTTCATTACCCAGGAAAGCCACTGTATTTTTCAGCACAGCACATTAAATCCAATTGCCAGTTATCAGTTCAAGCCTCGTTACAAACCAATGAACACAGTGAATTAATTGCTATTGGAGGGTATACCGCAACTCTTAAACTTTTCTTCAGACCTGACCCCTTCCCAGAAACTTTCCTCTCCCTTCCTCCTTTTTAGGTGTTACAGAGCTTTAAGTGGTAGTCCTAGATATACAACAGTGGTCATCTTTCTGCATACTGCAAACTGCCACAGTTACAGCTACCAAGCTTTCACTGCCAAAGGAGGTATAACCTGTCCCAAAGGAGGGAAACCAGGACATAGATTAAGTGTTTTAAAATTCCGTTTGAACTTCAGTAGCGAAATGGCTAGATCGAACTAATCCACCAAATACCACACCATTTTCCAGAAACAAAAACAAAAGCATTTCCCCCCCACCAAAAGACCCTCAAAATCAGGAGCAGGTTGCTCTCTTAACATCTACTACAGGTAGCAAATTCCAGCAACACAGGCAGGAGGGCGAGTTAAAGCTGTACACTGATTAAACCACAACTGACAGTGCCCGGCTCGTGATACAAGATGTTACTTCCCAACACGAAGTGCCTCACCGCCTATTTCCCACAATATAATGCTGTCTCATGGTGGTTTCTCCAACTTTGTGAAGTCTAGAGGCTTTGGACAGCTGATCAAGCCAGTTTCTGTGCATCCCCTAAATTAGCTTGGTTCAATATACAACATACCAAGTACTTGTATTTCCACCACTGATTCATTTCTACCTTTCCAACTGTTAACTGTTCTTTGTAAAGGATCAGACCAGCATCAGCTCAACTCCTTCCATTCATTTTTCCATTAATCATAGACCACACACACACAAAGTTTTCATGGCAACATCCTTTACATCCTCCAGGTTGAACATCAGCGATTGCAGCCACTGGACTTCCAGTGGCTCTTCCAGCCCCTGTTTTCCATGGTCCTACAAGGCAACAGGATTTTCTGCTGACTTGGGAATCCAAGTCTTCTCCTGGGAGCGCTCTGTCTTGGTCCAGGGGTACACAACGTTTATTATCCAAGCTATGGCTGATCTTCTGTATTTTCAGCTGCTGGTACATGACTTTAGCCTAGAGGGAGAGTTTCACCCGTACGAAAGCCTCAGTCACAGTAATCAAAGCACGAGCTCCACAGACACTGCCGAGGAGACAAAACTTGAGGCTCAAGTCAGAGCTGCAGGCTAAACGCAAGATGAAAGCAGTTCTGGGCCAACACTGATACCACGTCACATTGAAGGATAACTCCTCGTGGTATTACTTTCATGATTTCCCTTAGTAGCGACATCTGGGCTGTGGGTCAAGGGAATGAGAGGTGCCAACGTCCATGTACAACATCCCCTACTTCCACCTGGAGCAGGGAGTGCTGTCCACAGGGTGCAGGTCTTCACTGCACACATGGATGACTACCCAAGGACTTCACCCTGGCACGTCTAAACCAGAAGTCAACCATGGGAGAACAGACTTCAATGAACAACTCTACAAACAGTGGTGTTTTCTGTACTTTTTTTAAAAAAAGTATCGGATATAGAAGCGTAGGCGAAGGGAAAACCTGATCCAACTGAACATACCACTTGCTTTTTACTCTCTGTCAACTCAGGGAACCTGAAGCAAATGCACTGCAACCCTGACAAGTAAGAACAAGGCAGGAGCAGCAGATGGATTTGCTCTTCACAGGAGAAGGGAAGTGTGTAACTTCGGAGAAGGAAGGGTTCTGGCATTCCTTCAGCACAGCCAGAATAACCCCATACAACCCCGAGAAACACAGCTTCTGTCATAAATCTCCATGTAAAATTTGTTTCTAGCATAAAATGGAACCAGGTACACAGTCCAAACCCCTGGGTTACATGTACCTCGCAACTTTAACTGGCTTTGTAACAGCACCTAAATAGCTAAATTTGATACCAAACCAGCATCATCTCAAGCCTAGAAGACCATGATTTGATTTGCAAGGTTGTGTGCTCAAATGCTCATCTCAAGACACCCTTCTGTAGGCCTGCCTTGGTCCAGAGATGAGCTGACGTGTCCCGTGAGGATGCTGGATGGAGGCATGATGGTGCTGGCGCTGCAGGCAGACACGACCTCAGCAGCGCGTACGCCACGCACGGCACAGAGCGAGGGCTGAGGTTCCCAATTTATTACACCTGTTGGCCCTGAAAGGGAAAGCTAGAAACACAACCCAGATGTGAAGTAGAACAAGGTCAAAGCCGAGTTTAACACCATATATGAAGACACCTGTAGTAAATTTTTTAATGGTAGCAAGAGATTCCTGCTGCAGGCTTCCCCGGCCAGGCACAGCAGACCTGCAGGAACCGAGCACTTCGCTGGGAACACACTGGTTAAAACGCTGAAAAGTATCAATGTCAGTGCAAGGTAAAGAACTTAAATCAGTTCCTTTCGTCTCCCAAGGAAATCAAATTTAGCTGTGAACCAGCGCCAGACAGAGATCTGCTGTCTATTAGCATGAATTCTCAGTTTTTCACATTTTAATTAGCCTTCATAGTCTTTTTCAGTCCCATTTTCAGCCAGCTGGGCTACGTCCCCCTCCATATGGAGGTCACGGTTTCTTCCCCTGCATACCAACAGCAATTCTTTTCTTATTTTAGCATTTATATTATCAAAGCATTTGTGCACTTCTAAAAAGCACTGTGCACGCTTGCTTTGGGGGGAAACCCTGTAAGCTTAAGTGACTCGATATGAGCTGTATTTTCTCCTTTTGCCTGTGTTTCCATCTGTGCCTTTGCTCATGCTTTCTCACGACATGGATCTTCTCCAGTACATCCAGGACAGCATGAGGTCAATAGCACAATCTTCCTTGGAGCCATAACGCCCGTTAAAAAACCTCCCAAAAATCAGGCGCTCCTCCAGAACAGCTTCAGGGCTCTGCTGTTCTACTTGGAGCACCTCCATTGCCCTGTGAAATACAGAACTGGGCTCTCTCCAGCCTGCAAAGGCTCACTGTCAACCACCCTTGGGTCTCCTCCTTAGGTGAAAGCTTCCTTTCGCCATGTTTGAAAACATTTTTAAGAATACCTGGCATGTTCTGCTAGCCATGATGGAAAGACTGATCTCATCTGGCTTCCCCAATCAATATAACATGAACCATAACGAGATGGAGAGACCATTCCCAGAAGATACCATCAGGCCACTCTCCACTGACTGCGCTTCTCTTCTAACCGCCTTCAACTTGCACCACTTTCAGACATTTCTTATGAGACAGGAGCGCTGAAGTCCCAACATCTGAGACAGCTGAGAAGAACAGCTTCTTGAATGAACAGTCATCTCTTTTTTGAACCCCATCTCTAAAGCAGACACACACTCAAGGTGATAAAGCCACATCTTCTTGCAATAAGTGACCAACCAGCAGAAGAGATGCAACCAGATCCTGCTCTGGATCTTTCCATGGAGAATATGGCTGCAGTACCTGAATTTATGACATTTTTCAGTTCTCCGGTATTTGACCGCTCATCTTTTGAAGTTCTACGCAAACCCATTGCTTGAGATGGGACCACTTGCAGCAAATGGGTTTGGATTCACTCATGAGATGATCCCTACAGTAGAAAGTTAACATGTTGGAACTGATTAACTTAATTCTGCCTTTGCTATCAGACATCCACTCCTACCTTTTTTTTTTTTTTAAATCTTCAAAAATCTTCATAATTTTTGAATCTTTTTGCTATAAACCGTTCAGATAGATAAAGTTTTAAAAACTTTTTCCTTGCTCCATAACAAAACAAAGACTTCCTGTTAGAGTACATTTTTCCTTTCAGCACAAGGGTTTTAAAATCCTATTTTCTAAATCTGGATGTTAAAATTGGCCTTCAGCTATGATTAATTTTTATGACATTTTACTGGAAGAAGAAAAACGGAAGGGAAGGAAACAGGAGGAGGGAATCGAGTAGTCCAAATCAAATAGTATTACCATGAAAAGAAAACCAAGTCCCCTGTAAATGTAACATCCATGAAATAATGCATCCAGTATAAGGATAAAAAGTCCACTAGAGCAAGTGGGAAATAATCTCAATCAAATTATTACCCATGCATTTAAGATCGTTTCCATACTTGAGACCTTAATGAAAAAGCCACACAACCAAGAATGAGTGAGTTGTCCACTTTTCAGTTGCTGACTCCCATCACGCGACAGAGCGGCGCTAACAGCAGGGGTAGGCAGCGGCAGGGCGGCGTGCCCGGGCCCGCCGA
>VZSZ01005430.1:109709-122623 GCA_013398815.1 Ibidorhyncha struthersii | reverse complement strand
AAAAAAAAGTCCTTTAAGTTTGGGATGAGGTTTGGGGCAAAAAGCCGTGTTGCAATACACTTAGGGAATCCCAGCCATGCAAAAGCATCCCTTGTCCGCCCGTCCTCGGCGGCAGCCCTCGGCACTAACTGCAAAGCAAAATGGCAGCCCCGGCTGGTCTGCTTGCACCCACCCAACGCCAACATCGAACACAGCAAACGCGCTGGCAGCGTCGGCTCCATGCTCCAGCACCCCGAGGGCATCTTGACCTGCCGCCGAGGCCGGTTGGCAAACGCCACTGTCGACTGCCACTGCCACCTGCCCTGGTTGCACCAAAATGAGTTTCAGCTAAACCTTCTCCGAGCCCAAACCTGAGAAGCCGTGCCGCAAAAGCTGTGCCGCGAAAGCCGTGCCACCGCACTCCACGCGGCCGTAGGGTGCCACGTCCCTGAGCAACCATCACCGTCCCAGTGCACGGCAATACCTGGCTGTGACAAACAGCACGGCCCATCTACAACTCCAGGACCCCTCTGATTCTCCCCACTAACTACAATTTGGAAGTTGGAGAGGGTTCCCCCCCCATTTTAAGTGCCATAAGCAGAGCTCCCCGGCAGACAGGGCTCCACAGCCGGGCCATCGCCGTGCACCAGCTGCACCGGCCGTCCCGCGCTCCCTCCAGCAGAAAACCAAAGCTTTATGGATGCACTTACCTACTCCCCTCTGAGCAACAGCTGTCCATGTGGATTCAGTTATTTCGGAGCAGCTACTCTGAAACGGCGCTCGCGAGAAGCCCCCTGCGCAGAGAAGCCCTTGGCAAATATCAAAGAGCAGAGACAGATATGACAGGTCACGAAAGCCGATGGCAATGCCGGAGACTTGCCCAGCCGGGTGTGACAGAGCTCTCGGGCTCAGATGAGCAAAGAAAACTCTGGAATAATGCTTGGAGGACCCCGCTAAGAGGGACGAGGCTGTGGAACAGCTTTCCAAGGGAAATGGAAGCAGAGTTGGCTCTGGTGCCCAAACAGAGAAGGGGAAATTAAGACAAGCAGCAGAACGCAGACCACAGCAGTGTCCAGAGCGTTGTCTCTGGACAACCCAGGTGCCCATGGACACATTTCCCATCACCTCGACAAGCTCCTTTCATTTATTAAAATAAGGTCGTAGAGATGGTGCCACAGGCTGAGGGACAGGGGACAAAGTCAGCCCAGGGACAAAGACCCTTGAAACGGCGGTGGGTGGGAAGAGCGGAGATGGGCTGTGCCAAGGTCACCCCCATCCCAAGGCGGGGGTTAAAAGCCGTCTTTTTTCCTGCCATTTCAAGCGCATAACCACTTGCATTAGTTGCTAGAGACGCCTCCCTCCCAATTCTTTGCTGAATATATTGTCTCACCAGGCAGAGGAGTATGAACTCATCGTGGTTTCCCAATCCTGACCAGGGGCTCTGCGAGCTACTGGCAATACATATAATAAGTCATTATGCAAATAGAAACTGGACTCAGCCAAGTGAAATATGCTGGCTCTTAAAGTCCCATCTGCATCACAGCAAGGATCTCAATGAACTTTAAAATACTTATTGTCACCACAATGGGCAATATTATATTCTAGTTTGGATCTGTTCCTTCAGAGCATTGGCTCTCATTTGTAGATATTTTTAGATTTTCCTATCCCACTCCTCATTATGAAACACTGAGCTGCAGATTGATTTATTTCTTAAAAGCAAGTTGCTGTTTTCCCAATAACAGATTTAACAAATTTGTTCCACCTGTTCAGTTATGCTTCCAATGTCTTTTTTGTGGTTTCATTGAAGTTTTTTTTAATCCAAACCTCAAAGACTCTAAACTCAGCATTAAAAGACAAGCTCAGCATCATCACTACCACTCACAATTCAAATGCTGCTCCAAATTACTGCAAGCTTTCATTTGTAAGTCGATACAGACAGCAAGATTATTAAGCTTAATGGCTGTGGGCGCAAACACACGCTCTTTGGAGGGCATTCTCCTACTGTAAATCCTACCTCTGCAGCGCACAGGGGCTCGCTGCATTATCCTCAGCATCTTCCGTCACCTTGGCTAACCTTAGCCACCATTTATAAATAGAGAGCTATTAAAAAAATATTAAATAATCCTATACATATTCATCAGAGTCCCTCGAGCCCAGCGTTCGTCACTGCTTTCTCGCACCGGCACGGGTCAGACACCGGGACCCGGAGCCATGGGAAGGCAATGGCGTACGGGAGACCCCTCGGTCTGGAGGTGATGGATACGGAGCCAGAAACACCCCCCACCCCCCTTTTATTCCAAGGTACACGGCTGTGATCCCAGGACTTGAAAGAAAAGCTTGGTGCTCTGCTATTTCGTTAATGTAATGACAAGCAGCTTTCTTGCACACCCAGCTCACTAAGGAACTTTATGGGTTAATATTAGTAACAGCAGATGTACGGCCACCTTACCAGCAAGAAATTACCCTTATGGTAAGTCCTCATAACCAGAACGATAATTAGCGTTCTCAAACCTCTATGGCCAGTGCAGATAGTTGCCAATTCTGAAACAGCTTGAAATAAAAGCAGGGAATGACAGGAAAATCTGCATTCAGTGGAAATGCATTCGGCTTTTCACGTAATATCAAAACCCCATCCTGACAGTCGTTAACCATAAGATTAATTATCTTGGGATTTCATTTATTTTAAAAGTTGAATCTAGGGAACTCTTTGCTATCAGGTATCACTACAACCAAGAGCCTCAAATAATTACAGGAAGCACTCAGCCGTTTGGATAACAAGAACGCACAAAGTTAACAAAAGATGGCACAAAATTAGAAAACCATAGAAACGCTCACTCTTCAACACCCAAGAGACATCCTAGTTGTGAATGGAAAGGAGCAGTTTACCAAAAGCTGAATTATTTCATAATAATAATAATAATTTGCAGCTCTCCCCAGACTTGCTGGTCCCAGCTCCATCACGCCAACTGCACGGACCAGCTGCACCCCTGGGTCAGCCCCACACCTCCAGCACATCGCTCCAGCCACAGCCTGGACCACACGCTTCTTCACCGAGCACCACAAACTTGGTTGCAGTTCTCCCCATCTGCCTTAATATATTTTCTTCTCCAGGCCTGACGGTTAGCACCTTGCCTGCAGGTCTGCTGGTGAGTCCTCAAGCGGGTAATGATGCCAGCAATAACATGTGGAGAGAAGACCTGCTGGCAGGTCTTCTGCACCAGCCGTGCTGTGGGGGAACAGGTCACCTGAAAGGGAGCAGCCAGGATGACACCCATACTGAGCACCCAGGATGACACCCATACCCACGCTGGTTGGCACCAGAAGCAGCACGATGCCTCATGGCGGTGCCGGTGCGGACTATCTTTGGGGGAGTCTTCAAGAGAAGATGCTCACCAACATCAGGGTGGTTTTAACCACCATCAGTGAATGAAGAATCCCTCCTGACGGCTGAAGCTCCAGAAGGAGGGAGTGCACCCTGGCAGCAGAAGGGAGACTGGGTGCTCAGGACACCAGGGCAGTGACAAATTTACCCTTGAATTGAAGAAACAGGACTTGTCTGCTGCTCCAAAAGACCCAACAGACTACTGTTAAGAACAGTTCATTTCCTTAAACAATATCCTATTTTCACGTAGCCTTGATTCATAAATGACTATATAAGAAGTCCAAGTTTTAGAAAAATAATTTTCAGATTTCCAAAATCATTCCTCAGCAAATATTTCAGAAGCAACATTTAACTGCAGCGATTTATTGGCAGAACATGTGAGCGCACAGGTGTGCACAAGAGCTGGCCAAAGAATTCTGCTTAATTTATGTGCAAACAGTTATGTTATGGAGGTATCACAGGGAAAAAAAGAAAATTAGGATCCTGTAAGAAATAACCCAAGTCTTTTCAATCTGAAAATGTCAGAATTGTGCAATGATAGCAGAAACCTGAGAATAATCTTCTTCATTCTTAGCATGAGACTGGGAAAAAGCAAAATATTTTCACTCACCAAAGGGATCCTCAAAGTGGAAAACATACATAGTGATACATTTCCAACTGAGTAGCATGAAAATTTAAAGCTTAATCCGATTTTAACCTAAAGCAAATTTCTACGAGTGTCTGAGGCTTGGTATTACCAAAGCAATGCTTGAGAGGCCCGAGACTGAACCAAGGCTTGCCTCTGTGCTCCTCAAAGACCCATGACCCAGTCGCCCCCTAAATAAATTTGCAAAGAAAAAGTTTCATTCCCCTTGCTGCTATTTACAAACTCAGACGACTGCTTCAAAAGCTAAAGCAAGGGTCCTGCAAACCTCGGCTGCCTGCTTTCCTTCAGCAGCACCAGGACACAGTCAGACCCAGCGTGGCATCTCCCAAGGCTGCACTTCATCCCAGGTACAGGTCCTTTAGTCCAGAGCAAAATGGGTTTGCATTTTCTGCCAAAAAAAGGAAAAAAATTCTACAAAGCCCTGCTGCACTAACAGAAAAACTCTAATTTTTGGGGGGGTGGATATGGCCTGAGGGTGAGCCAAAAGCAGACTGCGGTAAATACCGACTCCTGCTGAAAGTCATTTCATCGGGGTCTCGGAAAAAGCAGGCAAGAGGAGAAGAATAGCAAAAGGGAAATCCTGCCACAGACATACAATTTGCACATGCACTCACTTGCTTTTATCCAACAATTAAAGCGGGAGCCGTTTCTCCCCAGCCGCCGCTCGGCATAGCCATTACTGATTGAGTGACAGCTTTACAGGCCTGAAAGCTATTTTGTGTAGGGAATCAACAGCGCGACACAGCCCGCGCCGTCCAGACACGAGCCCCAAACGCTGACTGGTACACAGAGCTGTCAACATACTTCACTGATATAATCAACTGAAAATGTATAGAGCTGCCTGGAAAAAATATCCACCCCGCCAGATTACATGCTCCACTGCCTACAACTGAACAAAAACAGTTTTAAAGCATGCCAGAGTTTGAGAACTTTCAGAATATTAGCTAGTTGCTGCAAAACCAATCCAGGCTGGCCAGAAGAGCAGCAGGTAGTACCATACTGTTGATAAAAAGAGAAGAGTACCCACAGAAGTAGCCAAACCTTGAAAAAGTGGACAACGTCTAAAAGATTTAACTGCTCCACCAAGAAGTCAGCTTGTCTTCCTTTCCTTTTTTAAAGTGCTTACTTGCTCAGAGGTTCACTCAAAGAGATAAGAGCCACCACCAACCTAGGGGTCTCAAAACCATAGTGTGCATCAAGGCTCAGCATGGGCTACTGTAGCCCCCTCCAGAATTACCCCTCAGGCCACCACACAGGGCTACCCCTCTCTGATGACACAGCTGGACCTCTCTCCAGTCCTGGAGGTGGAGCTGACAACCCAGCCTGCAACACTGCCATCATTCCCACCCAATACTCAATCCATTGCTGCTTGACCTTCTTCAGCGCGATGCTGGAAGACGCAGTGAAGTCCAACGTGTCATTGAAGCCTCCTTACCAGCAAAGCACACCTCCGCTGATCTTCTGCAGATGTAGCAATTGGCACTTCCTAAACAGACTAACACCCCTCTCTTCCCTGTGGACAACCACCCTGGCAGATGGCGTTGGTAAAAACCTTTTGTAGATGAAGAACCCAAACTCAACCCAAACCAGCACCAATTCGTTACCTCTGAAACAAGTGGCACAATTCATTGTACCTAAAACGAAAACTGAGCACTATGCAAGACTGTTCATCCTTCCTGCAACTCAAGCTGTCACACACACACACACACACACACATCTTCACTAGCTTTCCGTCAGCCTACATCAACACATCTTCCTACACCAGCTCTTCCTAAATCACTTGTCTTAAGGTGTGAAAGCCATTAGTACACCAAGCCCAGCTACACCAACCAACCTAAGAGCCACCACAACAGCAGTTGCCTGGGACGCAGGACCAACAGGGCATCACTTACAACACAGACAATCTCTTCAATCTCTAAACTGCTGGTAAACACCATAAAATTTCCCCACAAAAGTCCAAGATATTAAAACCCAGAGTACTGGCCTTCAAAAAACTAAAAGCCAGAAGAAAAAAAAAAAAAACAAGAGATTGCCCCAGGTTTTGTTACTGTTGTTACATTGCAGGTACCCACCAGCCTGACATGCACCGACACGAGAGCCAACGGGCGACCCGACAAAATGAGCCGCGGGGCCGGCCAGCTCACCCCATGTTGCTTGCTTGCTCGTATTCACTTGCTTGTTGTCAGACCTTTCCCCGAAGCACAATTAATCTGTGTTTTTCCTTCACAACCAAACTCTTGACCAGCATGAACATTTAATTTGGGTCCATTTTGGGGCAAGACCAAATATCAAAGACCAGGGAAGAAGAATTTCTGGAACAGCAATAACTCCCGACTCAATTTTGGAGACGTAAGGCATATTTCATGTTAAGATGTCAGTTACTAACATTTAATGCTAAAAGTGTCATTTGCCCTTCAGCTAGAAGAAAGGCATGTAAGCAACCCTAACCAAACAGAAATTTCCCCACTGCAAAGCGTTTCTGCCAGGAATCGCAATTTGCGTGTCGTGTTTCTTATGCCCTTCTTTGTATAATAACCCCCTAAACTCCATGCTTACAGACAATGTTTTATTACTCGCTATTATGCGTGCTGGCATTAACAGAGCATCCTAGACGTCGTGTGGACCAACTTCAATGTCAGCGCTTTTCCGTATCACGTAAAATAACTGTGAAATAAAGGGGAACAGCTGGATGAGAACTAATGTTACCACTTTATAACCGGAATGATTATTATTGATTTTTTGCAGCAGAGTGCCCCGATTTCCTCCTCCCAGCAACATTTAAGGCCAATTCCAGTCCCAGCAGCAGGCGATGCCGTGAAGCCCAGGTGGGGCGGGTGGAAAGCTGGCTTTTTGGGTGACACTGCCATAGCACCCGCAGCACACGTCGCCCCAGGATGGGCTGCAAAAGCTGTTCCCCTCTCGCCCTTTCCAAACTTGATCTTGTGCTGTCCAAACCAAATGTTTACTTTTAGTTGTTTCTAAACCCCTGCGCTTTGCCTGCCTCTAACAGCCTCATGGAGTGAAGTTAAAAAGCATAATTCAAAACCTTTCAATTCCAGTGTTTTTAAAACGCTGTTTTATGAACTATCTAACTATACTTGGCCTCACTCTAATTAACCACTAAATGCCAAGTAGTCAAACAAAGAGCAAAAAAATCATTTCTTATCTTGAAGCTACATCTGCTCACAAAACCTACAGTGTTTTTTTGCTGCTATTGTTCTCGAGGTTTGGGCTTTTTGAGATAGCATACTTAATGATAACAAAATTGCTAGGTAAATATGTCAGCGAGACCTTCTCTGTCAGCCGTAGCCTTGGGGTGTGATTTCTGTTCACAACATAAAGATTTTTGCTCTTTGCCAGATTTCAGATAGCAAACTTGGATCCCCTGGAAGATACCTGGCGTTGCTTTTGTACACCAGCAGCAGGAGTATTTAACTGCTTGAGTACCTGATCCAGACACGTAGCTTGATGCCACACAGGACCTTCACCGGGACCTGACCCAGAGTTTAACGTCCCCAACAATTGACTATCGTTATCAGAGTTATCAGTTATAAAATTGGGTTTTCAGTATCTTCAGATTTGGGAAGAAGAAATTGTTTCAAGTCAGGAGGGACCAACAGCAGAATAGCTCATAGTCCACGAAGTAGAGGGACATCAGTTGGGGGGTCTCTGGGTCCAACTGCAGCCATCTGCATGCAACTGGGGTCAGAGGCCCAAAAGTCTTCATTAAATGGGAACAAACTAGTTGATATTTCAGCCAAAATCCTGCCTTGAATACTTTGGTCCAAAATTTAAGTACCAGGGGAGAACAACTCGAGTTATTATTCTCAGTGTGACATGACCCTCAGCCCTCACCTCCGCCGTGGGTTTGCAGAGGGACCCAACGGCCCTGGCGTGGGCTGTCACCGGCTGGAGGGGACCGTGAGGACGGAGGGAGTGGGACAGGGCTTTGCTGACTGAGGGGAAGCATCACTAGGCACCACGACACCCTAACTTCTGTAACACTTCCAAATAGCCCGGTTATTCTGAAAAGCAACGGAAAATCAGACTGGCAGACTAGGGAGGAAAGAGTTGACAGCTATTTGCTGTAGCGAGCGTAATTTTCTTTGGCAAATCCAGCCTGTTGTTAGAAATGTGCGCCAGACGCCTGGATCAGCAGAGCTGAGCCTGCAGGAGCAACGCTTTGTATTTAACACTTGAAGACCTCAACTTCCGAGAGCTCATCCTACCACTTCATACCAGCCAGCGCACGAAGACAGCACATATGGAACCGACTAAGGCGCTTGATGCAGCGCCTATAAATTGTCCAAGCCTTGCAGCCGCACATAAGAGTGCTAACAACAACTGTGCACTACACATTTGTTTGAAGTCGGATCCTGCTTTTATTAGGGGCGTGCTGCTTTCCTCTTCAGAGCGGTGCACCGGCTGCTGCTCCCCGCGACATGCCTTCGCCGCCGGCTGGGATGTTTGCAACCAGGGGTGATGCCAAGGTGCAGCCCCGGCGCCCAGCCCGGCGCGGAGCACCAGCGGCACGGTGGTACAGGGCTCCCCCCTGCCCAAAATGAGAAACAGCCCCCGCGCCGGCACACGCAGGCGATGTGCGGGACAGAGCCCAGAGCTCTGCAGTGCTTGATCTCATACGGGGTCTCTAGGGATTAAAGACACCAGCATCCATATGAGTACTGAGCACAGAGGCTCTCCCCCTCTCCTAAGGAAAATCCACCCTATGAGCAAAAGGTTTGGTGTTTCTCAACGATCTGGTGTCTTGTCAGACATGGACGTCAAGTACAGCCGAGCAAGATCAGCGCTGAGCCTCCGCAGGCTCAGCTAAAGACTTTAACTAAAGGATTTTTCCTGCACACATTCCCTTTTTCTCCTTCAAACACGACAGCAGCATCACTACAACTGAAGAATGAGTCTGAATTGTAACACCGCATCAGTGAAAGCGCAGACCTGCTGCAGAGCCCAGCTGTGGCTTATTGAATCTTCTGCTAAAGAAAAACGAGAGAAAACTCATTCATGAAAACGTACATAGCCAAGAAGAGAAGCATGCAGAAGGAAAGAGGTTCGTGTGTGTTTTCTTCCAACAAGGGACAGTCTCCATCCTCCCATGAGCTTTGCTACCCAAACACCTTGTTCACTAGCAGTATTCCTGGGATTTCTCACACTTACAGTAAAGCAGAGATAAGTAAAACCAAAAACAAAATAAAAACCCACCAAACCCTCCAAAACCCCAAGCAATCCCAAAACAGTGCTCAGGTGATGTAAGTCTTCCCCAGAAGAATACTTCAAGACCAACACAAGCAGCACCAGAACAGAGTGATTTGGGGTTACTTGGTCTCACACAGCAGGTCAAACGGGTCTTCCTTNAAAAAAAAAAAAAAAAAAAAAAAAAAGAAAAAAAATTAAAACCCCCAAAACCTAAAGCAGCAGCCAGCAGATCTGCAGCTTCTGGCTACACTATGCTGGTGACTACTGATCAGGCAAATGCTGTCACACATAGTTAATATAAGTCTCCAAATCTGCTTCTAACCTTGTCTTACAAAGCACGGCTGAGGGCTGCTCAGCAGCGAACCCTGGGACAGCGAGCCCTCGGGATACTGCGCTCTCCTCAGGCAGGTGGTTCACTAACAGCCCCTGTCCAGGAACGCCCCAAGATGCTCATCCCTCGCTTTAAAAAAAAACTTAAGATCTCAATTTTTTTCCTAGCAGCAGCAGGATTTAACCACACTGGGGCGATTCGGCACATCTAGCCCACTTCAGTGCAGCAGCATCCTGCGCCTTAAAGCCCCACCACTGCCACATCAGGAATGTTTTGCTGCAGAAGTCTCTCAGAAACTCCAGGACATGAGCCCTGGTGTAGAAAACCCCTTTCCCCCCCATTTACCTGCTCTTTGCTACCACCAGAGCCCAGAAAACTGCAGCGATGCTGCAAAAATCACCGATCCCTAGATCTGAGCTTGAATCTTCCGCATGCAGTCTACTCGTATGTTTGGGCTTTCAAAATGAAGTTCCACGACCTGCAAAACCACAGGGGCTTTGGGAAGGGATGAAGATAGGTGAGCAGCTGCCGAAGGGGACCAGCAGTGCGACGATCCCACTGCGCTGCCAGAGGAGCTGGAATTAAAGCACAGCATCACCAGTAAGCCAGCTGCACCTTCCTCATAAGCTTATTCTGTTGAATACCAACCAAGTTCCACACAATCCAATAGAATCATGGAATCGTTGAGGTTGGAAGGGACCTTTAAGATCATCAAGTCCAACCAATAATCTGTGCACGAGCCATATTCTGAGTCAAAACAACTCCTTTCAACAACAGAAGAAATAGATGAAAACTCCAAGCCAGCAACAAAGATGTTGCTAAAACAAAGACACAATAGTCCTTTAAAAATGACAATTAACATCTTTAAACTTTACCTTCCCCCATACATAGAAAAGGTCTCCTTTCCATCTTCAAAAGAGAAAATCTCCCTCAGTTTACTCCAGTGGCACAGAGGTAACTCAGGTCCCGGCGGGAGCGGCGAGCGGGGCTTCCCCTCGCCCCACGGCACGGGTCCCTCGGACAGCATCACCCGGCTTCCCAGCAAGAGTTAACGCCGCAAACTCAGCAAGCACCAACAGGCCTATCCATAGCTCAAAGGCAGCCAACCTACCAATTTAGTTCATTATCACTAAAAAGATAGGAACAGCTGCAGTTAAAAACCAACTATTTTCTTTACGCGTTTTCATCCTGCTCTCTAGATACACCTCATCAGCTGCACGGCCAGCAACTCCTATTTTGATCTGGTTTTTCCCCCACAGGGTACGTTTTACAGGAAAGCACGAGAATTAAAGCTTTCCAGGCAGAACCACCACCCCTCCTAAGCCCTGCAGCCCCGCGTTTCCCAACGCCTGAGGAGACTCCGGGTGATGCGCCGACAGGCAGAATGGCAGCACCCTGCAACTGCAGCAGAAAGAGAAAAAGAAGAATCTCTTTTTTGAGTCTGACCCGTTTAATCCTCTCAGTGTCACAGCAGGTCAGCAACAGTTCCAGCTATCAACTTTAAATGATTTATCCTATTTTCCTATCCCATGGGAAAACTAAAACAAAAAAGCGCTGGTTCAGGTTAGCAGTAGCTCTGCAGCTTGTTTGCAAGGTTGAAGGAAATAATTGCTCCAAAATTATTTCCTGGATTAATTTCACTGAGCCCAGCACACGGAGAAGATGGGAAGGATCACGCGGTCTGTTTAGGCCATTAGCGCCTGCCCCACTCGGCGTCCGCAGCCCCACGCTTCCCTGGGAAACCCAGGAAAAGCCGCTTCACGGATGAGAAAATAAAAGGAAGAACTTAAAGATTTCTTCTTTTTTCTTTTTTTTTCTGCTGGACAAGGTACACTGCATTTATGTCTTCTCTCCCCAAAAGCTGATCAGGTATTTGGTGTGTATCTGGGTACGCAGCGTTATTTCATCTTCCCTCCGCAGCCCTCTCCTCACCAGGGATGCCCCGGGAGGGAGCAGGAGCAGAGCAGCATCTGCAGCCAGCACGGCCTAAACACCTATTTTCTTGCTCCAGCGCGGGACCTTCCATGAGGAGCGCCGGGCTCATTCTGTCTCCTATTGCAAGCGCTCAGTATTATTTACACAGGAAAAAAAACCCACATGCAGACCTATAGCGAAACGCTGACTGCAACAGAGATGGAGAACATTGAATAAAACAACCGAAAAAAAAAAAGCCAAGAGACAGCACTTTGAGACGTGCAAGTGTTACGCCAGGGGACAGAGAGTCTCTTGCCAAGGGAGCACCCGGCCACCTCCTCCTCCCCGGCAGTGGAGGAACTGCTCTCAGGGAAGGAATGCCGATGTTGCAGTTGGAAGGAATGCCGGTGTCGCAGTCCTTTAAAATAAGAAATAGAAAAGGGAGAAGGGACAAGACAACAGAAACTTGATGAAGAGGTGCAACGAGGTTTATATCCAGGGAGCAGCGTGCAGGAGCAGCAGCATCCAGTGTAATTATTGTGGGGAAACCCAAAAAGACACCCCGGAGCAGGGCCAGGAGCATCACTGCTGGTCCGAGCACGGACGTGGCTCAGCCTTGGCCACGGTGGAGACCACAACCCCCACACAGCCGCTCCCCAACTCTTCCACCCATATACCATTTACAACTACAGAGCTGTTACATGCTCCGAGGTGGATTTTACTTCAAGTGCTGGCTTAAGGAACTGTCTAACCCTCTTCCCCCCTTCCACCTTGTTATGTGCCCCCAGAGAGATGCAAAGCACAGCGGCAAGATGAATTGCAAAGAGGGATTAAGGGCAGCCAGACAAAGGCTGGGCACAGAGGGACAGGGCTGCATTGCCAGCGGGGACGGGGTGTCGCACCCTGCTGTGTCACCGGTGGGCTGGGGAGCCTCTGGGACATTCTGTCTATTGTGAAGAGGCAAAAGCAGCAGAGACAAGGAGGGCCTGACCTCGCAAAGCCCCATTCGCAGTCATTGCTTGGGCTGTCTGGCAGCCCTGTGCTGCCCAAATTTAGCCCACAGCTGGGCAATGGTACGGGCAGCTCGGCCAGGAGGGGCGAGTGGCTACCAGCCATTGCTTTGCCAGCCACTGCATCAACGTCCTGCTGCGCTGCCACGCCATGCAAGCCCTGCTGCTGCCAAGCCATGCAATGCGTCCACGTGCAACGCCCACAACCCCACGCAACACAACGCCATGCCACACCACGCAACGCCTGCTGTGACACCACGCCAAGCACTGCCCACCATGGCAAAGCCACGGCATCCAACACCATGCCACTGCAAAGCCACGCCGTGCCACGCAGCACCCCCCCCGCTGCACAGCCACGCAACGCCACGCTGATTAACACACACTGCTGCAAAACCCCGCAACGCCACCCCCCCACGCAACGTCTGCTGCTGCAAAGCCGTG
>VZSZ01005430.1:58820-101732 GCA_013398815.1 Ibidorhyncha struthersii | reverse complement strand
CGGGGCGCTTGGGGTAGCCGTGAGCGCTGGGGCCGGCCCGGCGCGCCCGGGTCTTCCAGCCACCGGCGTCGGTTCTTTTCGGCGAGCGGATAGCGCCGAGAGTCGCAGGCTGAAGCCGCAAGCCGTAAAGGGCGATGGAGAGGGGATGGAGACTGCCTTTTAGAAGGAGCCCCACGGGAAAGACGAGGGGTAATGGGTAAAAGTGACTCCTGGGGACGTTCTGATTAGACGCAAGAGGAGAATTTTTCACGATGAGAACGTCAGCCATTGGAATAATCTCCCCGGGGGACCGGTGGATTCCCCATCGCTGGACGCTTTTTAAGATTCAGCTGGTGATCCTTGAGGTCCCTTCCAACCTGCTCTTCTATGAGTCTACGACCATTAATGGGCTGGCATCGTGGTTTAACCCCAGCCGACAACCAGGATGGCGCAGCCGCTCGCCCACTCCCCCAGTTGGGGTGGAGGAGAGAACGCAAAGAGTAAAAGTGAGAAAAAAACCCACATGGGTTGAGATAAAGACAGTTTAATAGGTAGAGATGCGTGGTAGGTAGAGGTAGATGCCCCATCCCTGGAAACGTTCAAGGTCAGGTTGGACGGGGCCCTGAGCAACCTGATCTAGTTGAAGATGCGCTTGCTCGTTGCAGGGGGGGTGGACTAGATGAAGGTCCCTTCCAACCAAAACTATTCTATGATTCTAGACCAAAAGCCACGCCTGCAAGCAAAGCAAAGCAAGGAGTTCATTCACTGCTTCCCATCATCAGGCAAGCATTCAGCCATCTCCAGGAAAGCGGGGCTCCATCACACGTAACTGTTACTTGGGAAGACAAACGCCATCACTTCAAACACCCCCCACCCCCCCTTCCTTCTTCTTCCCCCAGCTTTATATGCTGAGCATGACATCACATGGCAAGGAATATTCCTTTGGTCAGCTGGGGTCAGCTGTGTCTCCTTCCAGCGTTTTGGTGTGTCCCCCTCCCCCCCCCAGCCTACTCGCTGGCGGTGCGGTGCGAAGAGCAGAAAAGGCCTTGACTGCTTAGCAACAACCAAAACCAGCAGTGCTCTATCAAAAGTATACCCATCGCAAACCCAAAACATAGCACTATACCAGCTGCTAGTAAGAAAATCAACTCCATCCCAGCTGAAACCGTGACAGCTGGGCGGCTGCTCAGCGCAGGTTATACCTCACTAGTGTTGGAAGCAAGCTAGACAAGGGTGGAAACCGAGAGCTCGTCTCGTACGACAGGCAGTTTGCTGCAGCCCCCTTGGGACTGTAAACACCTGAGAGTGTGGTCACGTTAGGCAAATAGCCTCTCAAAATGAGTTTCACTGCCAGGCGGCTGCATGTGTGGAGGATTCTCTGCAGTGAGAAATCAGAGGAGGATTTTTGAGAGCAGCTAGCACAGACATCCAAAGCCCAGGGCTCAGCGGGTGGACTTTAATTCTGTAGGCACCGCTTGGAAGGTGAATGCAGCTGAGCACTGGGTGCCCGGCAGGTTTGTGAACTTTTTGGGGCAACTATTGATGCCTTCTCCAGCTTTTTAAAGGTTGATTCTGACTGCTAGAAAAACATCAAAGGTGGACAGCAACTTGGGCAAAAGGTAACCGGGAAGAATCCTGGGTTTTGAGAGGGAAGACCGTGAACTTCAAGAAATCAGGCTTGAATAAACCATGAGTTTGGGTATATATCCCCCGGAAAACCAGGAGTGGTGGAAGACATCCAGGGAGTTGCCGGTTCTGTATTGAAATTAGAGTAACGGCACATCTGCAGACCATCCCAATGCAGAAGCGAGGTAGAAAGAATAGCATGAGATCAGCTTGGTCATCTCGAACACAATAAGGAACACGCACAGAAAGTATAAATCAGACCAGTCCCTAATACCGACTGTAAAAGAATAGCATGAGCATGTGGGGACAGAGCTGGAAGGAGCAAAGCTCCGACCGCGGGGGAGCGCGAGGACGGACAGCAAGTGGGGTGGGAGATAAGGAAACATCAAGTATGTCAGTAAACAAGGAGAGAAAAACCAGGTGGTTCTTCTCAGCGAGGAGGAACACGTACAGCCGAAATGGAAGCAAGCGGAAGGGTTGGGACTATTTTAGTGAGAAATTATATTACAAATAAAACCCCACATTGAGGTTTCAGTCAGGCAGCTGCTAACAGCAGCGACAGGTAAGACTAGGGAAGGGAAAGTGGAGCGGAGGGAGAAACATAAGGATTTTTGCAAATAGCTGGGCCTAATGAAGATGATGTTTCAGCCAAATCATTAGGGGTTATCATTGGGAATACGTGGGGTCAGGGAGAGCTTAAAAGACCGGGTGAGGGTGAATAGAACGTTGGGAAATTATTAAAGAGGCCACACAGCTTAGCTAAATATCCCCAAAGCATTGTGAATAATCAAGGTGTTTGTTAGCACCTGGAGGGTGAGATGAAACGGAGGACAGCTATCGGGGATTTGTTGAGGGTGACCTTGTCAGGCCAATCTGAGCTCCGTGGCGACCAGCAAAGCCGACAACTGCTTTATCTTGATTTCCACCGTGCTTTGACATTCCTGCTGCTGACCAGTTCCCTCGTCTGGGGTCTGGGTCGCTGTAAGGCCCACCAGCCCCGGGGGCTTGCTCGAGCAGATGCAGGAGGAAGGCAGGAACCCGCGGCTGAGCGGGGGAGGCACCTTAAATGAGCATTTGCACTGAAACGAGCAGTTTATTGATAGTTTACAGTCAAGGAAGCAACATATCAAAAGCAGCTCTGCAAAAGTCTTTGCTGGTTCTATTACCAATCAGTGGTTTTACTTGATATTGAAATAGAGAGCGTGATTAATAAGCTTTTGTATGATGCCTACATGCCACAGGCTGCGAAGAAGTTCGACTACAGCGTTTGAAGTTATCTTAACAAATTGGAGAGGTGGCCTGAAGAAAATAGGATAAAATTTGAAAGAATAAAAGAAGAAAAAAAAAGGGAAAAAAAAAAAGAGTGCAAAGGTCTTAATGCAAGGAAGAAGGAGCGGCTGGGGCTGCAGAGGGTGCGGCAGGAGTGGCTAGGTGGCACTGCTGAGGAGCACTTCCAGCTGGTTTTAGAGGATCAGCTAATGCAGAGCAGAACATCAGTGCTGGGGAAGCAAGCACTGAGAGGGAATGCTATACTTATCACCAGAGCTGTAGGAAGGGTAGCCGCACCAAGGACTATCACCTAGCAAGTCCCATAGCCTCAGGAGTTCTGGGTGTCCGATGCTGGTGGAGCTCCCCTGGGACATAGCGCTTGGCCCTGCGCTAGACCTGTTGCGGGAAGGTCTTGCGTGCCCCGTGATGCCCAGGGACGTGCCCTGTGAGCCCACCTGGAGGCACCTTCTGCTGCACGGCTCTCAGGGCTGGACTCGGAGAGCCAGGTGGTCTCTTGCAGGTCTGTGTTCCCGTGCTCCATCATGCCGTGGGTAGCGTGAGTTTTACGCGAGGTTGGCCTCTTCAGGAGAAAGCCTTCCAAGTCCTGGAATGGATTGCCTGGGAATTTGTGGGGTCTTCATCACTCAGTATTTCATAGATTACAGCTATGAAGGATACTATAGTTGCTGTTTATCCTGCCTTTGGGGAGGAGGATGAACTAGATGGCCTCTTTGTAGTCCTTCCTAGCCTTATTCTTCTGCAACAGGGTTTTTTCTTTAAGTTCTGTGTAATACTCATGAAATTATATGAGAGTCTCTGTTTTCATTTAAGAAAGAAATGTTTCCCTAATATTTGTGAAGAAAAAATTGGAAGCATTAACCACTGCCAACCCTAACAACTCAAGAGCAAAAAGCAAATAAAAGCAAATGAACCCTCTGTACAAAATTCTGTAATTATTTTAGGACAATTTATAATTATTTGGATGCTTAAGATTGTTACTGGTTCTCAAGACCAAGATCCAAATTATTTAAAAACAGTCATACACTGACCTGCTCAGAATTGCAATAGCCTAGTTCCATTTTCAACAGTAATTTATGATGAATTTTAGAGGCCAGTTAAGCCTAGAAGTCCCTGAAATATGTTGTACTGTGTATGTTCTTGAGATCTTAAACACAGGTCTGTATTGCAAATGTCTTAAGTCCAAGCTGCACAGCTGGGTCGATCAGTTATTAGTATTAACTGCTCACCATTTCTGCTCAGATCTCATTAGGGGCATTTGCAAAATGCTCAAATTGAGGTACTTCTGCCTCCTAGAGTAGATCATCGTGCAGCATCCCACCAATTAAAAAGAAATCCCAGCTGATGATAAAATTAATGTATAATCAATATGTCTTATGCCAGACCTGAGAGAGGTCCTCACGCATTGACCCTGCGGCACTGGTCAAGCCCCACAAACGGAGACCTTGCACTGTTCCTCCAGTATTTTATTTCAATTTCTCTTGCACTAAGCATTGCTGCCAGCTTCAGGCTTTGGTGAGGAGCCCTCCCCTGCCACAGATGTTTCCTTTCTGAACCGTGGGTCCTCTTTCTCTGCTGAATGCAGCCAGTGCCCTTTCTCTTCCAAGTTTCATCCCCTTTTACTAAGCCAGCCCTGATAAACTTTGTTACATGGATGAAAAACCTCAAAGGTTTAAGTTGTCTTCTGCAGCCCAGCCTCATTGCTCCAAGGAGTCCCGGTCCAGGAGAGGCAGGAGCCAGAGGACAGAAAAGCCTCCCGCTCATAATAGCTGCAGAAATGACACAGATTCGTAATGCTTTGGATGGGCTGATCAAAGGCAGGGTCCACAATAGGAAAATAAAGAACAGTTCTTTTTAATCAGAAAATAACATTACTTCTTTCACAAGGAAGAGATCCCCCCACCCCAATTTTGCCTCTTTATATCTGCTAGGCTTTATTGGGTCCAGCTGCCCCTGCTTTTTTTTTTTTTCCCTGTGAACAATGGAGAGAAATCTAGGAAAAAAGGAAACATTCCAAAAATAAAGGCATTGTTCCCTCCAGCCCATGTAGTGCGACAGAGTCCTCTGGAGGGTGGGCAGAGGATGAAGAGGAGAAGAACGCTCAGAGGCAACGTTTCTAATGCCAGGGGTCATTTTCCCTTGATTCCTAAACTTGCTGTTTTTTTTCCAGCATCACAGTGCAACGGAGCCTTTCCATCCAAGCAGGATTTAACCGAAGGTGGCAGGAGAACCTGATAGCAGCCTTGTCAGATTAGAAGATCTGCCTTTCTTTTGGCATGGGTAAAGCTCACTCAGCATAACACAGGGCACTTTAGGGCAGGTCCAAGTGCCAGTTGCTATGCATATTTAACAGATCAGTGAATCTCTTAGAGGGATGTTGTAAAGAAGATTTTAACCCATTTCCCATTTACATTTTGGCAACAGCTGTAATATTTGCAGCAGCAATAGAGTAGATTTTAACATGCGTGACCTAAAAGCTTTGGAATTCACGACTTTCCTTTGAGGAAAGCGCCACTAAATTGCAGGAAAGCCATCTCTCTCACTCTCTCGATGATGTTAGCCACAATGTTAATACAATAAAGTCTCCTGAAACCTGAAGTCATAGCATACCGGCAGTGTGTCCTCAGATAGGTTTACAAGCCCTCAGGACAAAGAATCCTGGCTTTTATAAAGCCTCCGTACCTCACTGCAATTACAATTATTTTTTCCTCAGCGAGAGCTGAGATGTTTCATACAATCTGGTTTACTTAAGATTGTCTTTTCAATAACTATGGGCTCTGCCTGTGCAGTAAAAGTAGTTATTAAGTGAAGTTATTTGTGTCCAACTACTTCCATAGGGGTGTGGATTGAACAATACATTCACATTATAAGAGCAACATGCACTAAGCAATTGCATTCACGGGATGCCTTCTTTCCTAGCTCTGTCTAGGACTCTTCTCAGATTTTCCCTCTCTCAGGCCATCACTGTCTTTCTCTGATCTCCTGTCTCTCTCTCCCATCTTACTCCCTCAATTCTTATAACTGTCATGAGCCGCTCATCCCGCTCCTCAAACTCTCCTGCACCAGGATCATCCCATTCCCCCCCACTTGACTGGCAGTCGCTGTAACAGGCTTTGACAAGATGTGCAAGACAAAGGATGATTAGAAAACACTCGACATCCCCGTGTCAGTTAAACAGCCACTGCATTTTAAGCCTGATTTTTTTTTTTTCTCATAAGCACTAGGCAATGCTTACAGAGCGCAGTGTGCACAGCAGCACCCAAGGGTCCATTTTACATCATTAAACATGAAAAGAGGAAAAGCAAAACCTACCACTATGCATTGACAGACATCTTTTCTGATAGATACACTAATAATTGTCAACAAGCAATAATAATTACAAAGAGTTATGTATGCTTGTGTCCTTTTCTACAGAGAGAAAAAAAAAAGGGTCTGTTGACTCCCCTTTTACAGACTTACTGTGCTTATTTTCACATGTTCTTCCCCCTCTGTACCGCTGACTTCTAAGAATTAGCGGCACATTGACATCTAGCTTTCCTGTATAGACAAGCCTTTGCTTTGCTTTCTGTTTCAAAGAAAGATGGAGGCCTAATTGTGTAGCCAGCTTTGCTATTTCATTTCATTACAGAGTATACAAGAAGGAAGTTTGGCCAAAGACGACTAAGTTAAGCCTAAACACAGCTTCTTCTAGAGAGGGTAACTAGGATGTTGCTCTTGGTTCTGTTGTATGTTTATTTATATGTTATTTGGTGATAATGAAAACCAAATGTCAGGAATCTATTCAGTTCTTAAACTTTTATAGACTTATTGTCTTTATTTTCAACTGTGCAACTGTCTCTCAGCCTCCCCCTCCCTCAGACACATGGAAGTGCAGTCGGTGACCAGCGTCAGCTGTGCTCTTACTCATCCTGGCTGGAACAATGATATTCCACACCACGTTATACAACCTCCCCGATACTCGCCGCCTCGTCACCCCCGACCCTTTGGCTCCCCACATCCCAGGTCGCTCAGGCGAGTGGGCAGCGGAGGAGTCTTCCAAGTTATTGTCCTGGAGCGCCGGTTTCAGGATTTGCTGTTGCCAGTGAAAGAGGATATGGTTTTTGCCTCAAGGAGCATACGTGATATATGAAAGACACCCTTCCAGAAAGCCCAGAGCCTGCTTTACCCCTTGCTTGCGTTGATAATACCCAGTCATCAACAGCCCATGCGAAAACAGGGAGGAGGGGAAGGGAGCTGCACCGTTCAGCTGACGCTTAGCTTGATTAGAGGACCACGAGGAGGGTGCTCCTCTCCTCTGCCTGTTGCCAGAGGACGGCAGGGGTTTCCCCAGGCTCCAACATTTCTGGCGCAGGCATTTGCCTGACTTGCCTGCTGGGGAGCACGGCTCTGGATTTGGTGCTCCCCTCTCCTTAGGTGTTCCTCGGGGGGAAAGAATCTGCCCCGCAGAGCCACACTCCCTCTGTCCGGGTGGGAGAACCCCAAAGCATGCCCCTTCCCACCTAAACCAAACGCAGCAACTGCCCTCAAAGCAGAAGCAGATGGGTCTTGCAGCTCGCTCTTCGCCCGTACCGGGGCTCAAGCTGTGGCCCTGCTCCATCTGCAAATGATTTCAGTCATTTGATATTTGTCTCTCTTAATGCACGGCACAAATTACCTCTTTGGAGAAGCAATCCTGATTAAATTACTATCCACAGAATTTGAATCTCTAAAGCAAGAGAAGCAGAAGCCAAAGAGGCTGAAATACACAAACACACCACAAACCTAGGGCAGGGGGGCTTCCAGGACATCTCCCGTCAGATTTCCCTCTGGCTGGAAGAGACATTACAGTCATGAAACCGGGGTTACAACTTGCTCTGTCAGAGTAAGTCCACGCACAAAATACAGTACTGTGTCGGTGGAGTTAATTCTAAACAGCATGAGCTCCCATGCTTCACAGAAATTGAGCTTAAGTGCTGCTGCTCATGTCTCTCTCCCCTGTTACAACCCAGTCCGTGCAGTGCTCTTCCCAGCCCAGCTGTACTGCATCGTCCTGGCCCCACAGCCCTGTCCTCGAGGTCGATTTACCTGAAGGTTTGGTACTCACTGGACTAAACCGGCGTGCTTTCTGCACCTTGAAGGAAAGCCACAGACTTTTCNCTGAGCGACCGACCGATGTCCCATCTCCCCCTCGCTGATCCCTTGGCATGGAGCAGGGACTCGCAGGACCGATGGCTGTGGGCTCCCATGCAGTCAGCACGTGAAGCACCATGACTTGTTACGAGGGAAGCATTGTGGGCTGTGGTGTCTGTCCTTTGTCACCCAGTGGGATTGTCACGAGCCAGTTTGCCCTTCAGAACCACCCCTGGAGCCACCAGCCACAGGTCCCTGCAAGGAGTGCTCATCCTGCCCTTCCTCAGGCATACCTCGCCTGTGGCTTCCACATCTCTGACGCGCTATGTATATAGACTAATGGTGCTTCATTATTAGCATCAAAAAGCCCAGGGTCTCGAGGAGGCCTCGGCACTGTCCTCCTTCCTAAGGCAGCTCTGGTTCTGCACAGCAACACACCACGTCTCTCTGGTCACAGGCGACTTAGGCTGCCATAAGCAGCTCTTCTGGGCTAAGCAGAAAAAAAGAAAAAAGTTAAACATTATTGAACAAAAAATAAAAAATGAAAAAAGAATGAAAAATTAGCCAGATTACAGTGGTTTTGGTAGCACGGTGACCAGCGTGCCCCTGTGCCTGATGCACACAGGCATCCATGTGGATACACGATGTCCCAGCAGCGTTTCCTCGATGGCCAGTGCAAAGTGCGGTGCCAGATGCAGAGGGTCCCAGCTCAGCCCTTGCCCATCACCCAGCCTCAGTCTGCCCAACTGGGTGGGAGATGGAGTGAAGCCCCCTCGTCCCCCGGCTCCAGCGTTCCTGAAGGTCACGTGTTTCACTCTGCCCCCCAAAGCTGTGCCTACGAAGGTGCCAGTGGGGAGGAGAGGCCAGTAGCTATTGGGAGCCAGGGACCACTGTCTTCTCATGTAGTTTTGGGCTAAACTTGAACATAAGCATCTCAGGTAAGGTAGGGTGAGTCTAGGGTAAAGAACTGAAGCCCTGGCTTTGAAGAGGGCAAATCCAAGGAATTTATATCAAAGCAGGAGCGGTCATAAGGAGGACATATGGAACCATCTTTTTCTGCTCATTTCTTAAGTTATTGGAAACTGCACACCCACGGCCCTGATCTGACTACGGGACCTCCACATAAGGGGCTTAGTTTCCAGGTGAGCTGGGATTCCAGTGATTTGCAACCTCAAGACTGTTAATATTATGTGACAGCAATAACCAGGGGAAGGAAAACCCGAGTGTTTGTTCTTAGATGCATCCCAGCAGTTGCAGATTTAAGCGAGGAGAAAGATCACAAGGCTCAGACGTAATATCCTATAGTAACACAGCCTTAAACCAGCAATTTCCTCTGCGAAGCCCGCATCGGATCAAGGCTCGATCAAGCACACCATTAGAGCATTGGTTTGGGGATTTGGAAAGGGGCAGTAGCCATTTGTTATGGGATGGAATAGTAGAAATAAAATTGCTTATTACAACGGCATATTTCAAACAGCAAACAGATACAGCTCTAATGAGTGCCATTCACCTTCATCTCTTTCAGTACAGGTCCGGCAGTGGTGGCTCCGTGAGCTCTGGATTGCTAGCTTTGGGGAATGCTGCGTTTCTAGGCCACACCGGCCAATATAAACATGTGTGTTTCATCTCAGAATAAAAAAGTGATTGAAAAATAGCAAACCATGTAATTTTTGAAAGGAGTAATTCATTTGTGATTTGAAATACCATACTTTTGGATGTGAAGGCCAGTTTCTCTGCATCAATTGGATGAAACATCTGCTTTATTTCAAAGAGATCTGAAGAGGTAAGACTTGACAGTTCTTTGTTGAAATCTTTGCTATCTCCTTTGTATATCTAAATTACATTTATTGATATACAATGTTGACATTTTTGTAATACTTCTAAATCTCATAACCTTCTGTTTCAAATTCACAGTCTTCTACCACTTAAGCTATTATTATTTTTACCAGTCCCAAGGGTGTGCTAGAGTCTTTTTGGTACAAATTAGAAAGGCTTTTATGAAAAACTTACAGTTTATATAAAAGAGGTTCTCTCTTTGGCTTCCATCTCCACCATCCCCAATACCAACGTAGTGACAGTTTCTAGCGTAGACTCACCCAGAACGGGTCTCCACGGCATCTGGCGTTTTAGCACTGATGCTAGACTTGTTCACAACTAGGCTCGGAGGATCTGAAATGGTGTTAGAAACAGTAGCAATTTTTCCCAAGAGAAAAAAGCAGCCAAACGCTGACAAGCTTGTGAATACAAACATGCCAGGGGATCTTCTGGCAGCAAGACTTTCCTCCGAGTTGGTCGCAGGCTTACCTGTGGCTTTACGGTTGGGAGGGTGCTGACCTGGGCTTAGCACCAAGCGATGGGAGAAGCATTTTTAGGGAGGACAAACCTAACTGGTTTTGCAAGGAACAAGTGCTGGGGTAGCAGTGACGGAATGATCCCTGTGTAGAGAACGTGTGGGTCAACCCCTATTAGTTTTGGAGCAAAGATCAAGCCACAGGCAAGAAGGCTGAGTGATAGAGAGGAGGGTGGTGGGAAGAGGCTGAGAAAGGCTGGAGGAAGAGGAGTGCGAGAACTTGCTAGAGCAAGGCTTGGAGAAGGTGGCAGATCAAGTGTGAAGGGTCGCTAGGAAGCCTGAGAGAGAGACAGAGGCTATAAACTTAATTATTGCATACAAGGGACTCATTTCACACTAAAAACATGAAGGGGACTGCCAGGGAAATGGAAAGCAGGATGTAAATGAGGTGATGTGCCACAGATAATACAGAGAGAACCTCTGCCTAATGCAGCATTGCACATAGCAATTCCTGTTACCTGGTTCGGGGCACTTGTCTTGATGTTTCCACATTAAGATGAGGAAGTTTGATGTAATTTGACATCCCTTGGATTTATCAGGTTTATGATCTTTGCTGGCACTTAACACTTTCCTCTTGAAATCAGATCCTGCACACTTCTCCCTACAGGACGCTGCTGGAAGGGCAGTGCAAGGGATGGATCCATGCTGGATAGCACTAGATGAATACACACGGCGTCCTGGATGTGCCATGTAGCAGGTCTGTCTTGCTTCCCGAACACACCACCAAATTCACCTCCAGAATCTCCTTCTGTGAACCTTCACCTTCACCAGCTGAATACTCTTGATTACTCTCACCAGGAGAGAGTTTTCTTAATGTACCACTGATTTCATAACAGGGATGAGATGTTTGTGGAGGAGAACAGAAACAGGATACTGATCTGAGGGGTCATGGCTGGAACGGGGCTGCAAGAGGGAAGTATCCTTGGGGCCCAAGAAGAGCAGTGGGGTGACACAGAACAGAACAGTGGACTTTTTTGGATAATACAGTCGGACAGGAAATAACTCATAACTAAGCACATCCCACCTTCCAGATCTATTTGCTCATTAGGGCAACAGGAGGAGGACTGTGTCCAGTCCTTCCCAGTCTCAGCCTAACCTCACCTCATCTCTTCTGCCACTATTGAAAGAGAAGTACCCAGGATGGAACCAGCACATTCCTGCTGACCACCACCAAATCTTCGCAGTAGTTGGGGATCTGTCCTTCTGTATGCTCCAGGAACATGGTGACCGAGGCCATCCTGCTTCCCGTGCTTCACTCTCAGGCTTTTGAATATTTATTTTTTTTTATACTTTTTCAGAATACTGGGACCTACAGTTTTGCCTGATGCAGTTTAATTAACAGGGTTTTGGGGTAAACTCCTGGCTCAGGGCAAGTTCATGAGAGAGGATGATCACCCAAGTCCCACGTGGCACCAGCAACACCTTCTCCTTCTGGCCTGACCCTCTCCTTGAAATATGCATCTCTATGCATACAGATGAAAAAAAAAGGAAAGGAACTTCTACTGCTTTTATGTGAAAGCAGAAAAAAAACCCACCCCTTCCCAGCCCTCTCCTGTCAAGGGGCTTCACTTCAA
Source organism: Ibidorhyncha struthersii (assembly GCA_013398815.1). NCBI lineage: Eukaryota > Metazoa > Chordata > Aves > Charadriiformes > Charadriidae > Ibidorhyncha > Ibidorhyncha struthersii. The sequence continues at coordinate 89,807 of VZSZ01005430.1, read as the reverse complement.
TAAGATTTAAACTGAATTAGTAAAGACACTGATGTTTTCAGTGGAGGAAACACATCAGTATGACCTTCATCTTCCTCAGTTACCAAAACAGATCTAACAGAATGACACGGACTGTCGTGCAGTGTCAGGACCATGGTCTAAAGCGGGCAAAGGACAGAACAGGAAAAACAGAGCGAGAGAGAAAGAGGTCATGCAGTAAAACCCATCTGGCTCATAGCACCTAACATATAAAACCCTCTAAACCCACCTTCTACAGCCCATCCAGGCAACTCCTGCTCTGCTATGGCAAGGGGGTTGCTAATGAAAAATAAATTGTAAGCTCTTACTTAACGCAAATTTTAGACAAAAAGAAGAGAACAAAGGAGTCCTCCAGGCAAAAAATGTGGAAAATTACGATCATTAATAATTTCTTCAACTCTTAACTACAAGATTTTCATCAGTTTTCTGAGGCGGCATCAAACTAACTTTCCAGTCACAAAATCCATAAACCCACCAAAAAAAAAACCTGTTTGGTCACATAAAAATAAATGAAGAACTCCTTGCCAACATCAGGGTGCTCTGATTTGAACACATCCAGAACATACAGACTTTGAAAGGCCTAGAAACATCCTTGAGCTTCCCAGTAGGTGGAAAACACCCTGAAACTGCCTTCTTATAGCAAAGAATACGAAGGACAAAAAACACAGTTTGTCTTCAGGATTCTTTGTCTCACATGTTCAAATGCTGGTGGGAAAAATGAGGCCCTCGTGCATATTTTTAGATGTGTGGTAACAAGTTGCCTGCTTTTCATGAGTCCCGAGTACTCTTCTGCCCAGGGAAGATAGAGAAGCTTCAGGAGCTCTGAAATTGTTCAGAAATATAATTAGAGAGTTAGCATGATTTCTGGATGCATGTGGTTGAAAAACAATATTTTTTTTTTTTGATAACCCAGAATGCAGAACCTTGTGTGTCATCTATTAAACTATATAAGTAAATATAGAAACAAAGGGAACTCCTAGTTAGCATCCAGAAGAGATGATGCTAGAAATCTGGACCCCACCCACAATTTCAGTCCGATCCTGCACCTCAAAGCATTTCCAAGTCTGGAGCTTGGTTTGGGTCTGCAGAGCTTTTTATTGTTTTCTCAGGGGTGCAGCATTTTCCATGCTTTTTCCAGCAGAAATATTTTAATGCTGCCCATTTCAGTTTTTATGGAGCCACAAGACAAATTTACAGCTGAGAAACTTCTCTCTCACTCCATGCTGCCTTCCAGCTTTGATGGCTGCAGACCTATAGGCATGAAAATTTATATCCACTTAACTTGCATCAACTTCAAATCCCTGCAAATGAAATCCTTGGGAACCAGCACGATCCTGGGTTGGTTTTTGTTTGCTGCACCAGTTCAGGCACCATGTGGCCACAGAGACCCTTCCCTGCATTTTGCCCAACGCTCATTGCAAGCTCAGGAACAGCATCGCTGCCCTCCAGGCTGGGCAGGCATGTGCCTTCTTGCCCCCTTCTCCAGCCCCATAAGTCTTGAGGCCTTTTTATACGGTGGCCAAGCCCCAACACACGCCTCTTTCATGGCATCCTGGAGGCAGGGAGACAGGGCATGCTCATGGAACCTCTCTTCCTGGGAAGGCAGTGACCAAGGGGAGAGATGCTTGGGGTCTGTTGAACCAGGAGAGGCCTGGTGGGCACGGGTGAGGGATGCAGCGTCTCAGATGAGATGACACAGGGGCATCAAAAGGAGCTGTCAAGAACAAATACCTTCTGAAGCATGCAACATGGCACTCCAGCAGTCACTGCCACAGGAGGGGGGGATAGCAGGGGATACCAGGGTCCAAGAACACAGCTACACAAATGCAGCAGTCAAACGTCAATCCAGAGCTGTTACATAAAGAGATACCAGGAAATTCCTTGTATTTGGCTCAGAAACCCCATTAATTGCATGGTGATGCACAGATATTTCAGGAGCGGCGTTGCTGTATGCTCGCCCTGCTCTTGTGCAGTCTCCCTCAGCCTCTGCCAGAGCGGCACACCCCACACCGAGCCCAGCCGGGCCACACCATGGTGACATTTCCTACAGGCTCAACAAGCAGCTCAAGCTACATCTCCCACCCTTTAGCTGAGCTGTCAACCGTTTGATCTCCATCAGCAGGTCCATTTTGAAAGGCTTCACAGCTCATCACCAGTACCTACCCAGCGCTGAGCACCAACCGGTGCTTTCTCATTGCTGCAATAGGAATGACTGATGGCATACGGCTTGCTAGGACTCATCCTGCCAGCAGTGCTCCCAAAGGAAAAAGTGATCCCAAACACATTTTTTGAGAAGTCCACTGCTGCATCCAGAGGCTATTTAACAGCTCAAGCCCTTTGCAGGACTCTTATATGTAGTTTCTAGAGCCCAGCTGAGGCCCAGAGCTGCTCAAATTGGGGGTGGTTCAGGACACACCCATGAAGAACCACTATTGAAAATACATTAAAAGCAAGCAGGGGGCCTGCAGATGTTAGGAAATACCTGGGTTGGATTTAAGTGCCTTCAGCAGGATACATGCTAACCTGAGGCACCTGAGTGCTACTCTGGAGACAGCCTCTGGGCTATGCTTTTCTGTTCGTCTGTGGGACTGAGTGTGATCCCCTCTATGCAAATAAGAAGGGACTCTTGGGTTTCTGTTAGCTGCCATCGTGCTTCTACATTAGAAGTTCATGTTCCCACTTTGTCCTGGAAACGACCCTGACTTTGCCTTATTTTTACATTTCGATGGCACCAGAACACGGTACCCTCTGAAAATCAAAACAACAGGCTGGAACAAACCAGGACAAATGAGTTTTAGAATAAAGTACCCCACCACCCCTGCTTTGCATCGACGATGCTCCTGTATGGCATCTATACTGTCCCCTCACTTCCCTACCAAAGCTCTGAAGGTTACCTGAGAAATTTGGTGGGAATTCGCACAGTTATTGCTGCTGGAGACCTTGTGAGAGGTTGTAGATGACCTAATGTGACTTAAGAAACAAGCGAGCAGCATGTGTTCAGTTAAAAATGGGCTGGAATAACATTGATCTCTAGTTGCCCAAACTGGGACCGGCACCGTGACCCTCCCAACAGTCTGTGCTGGTATCCCTGACCCCCCGCCTCTGGGTTTTGCGAGCAAAAAGGACAACCAGGCGGTTGTATCAATGAAATGGCTCCCTCTGAAAGGAGGTGTGATGCCACCTTCTACCCAGCTAATGGATACCCCGAGCAAAACATTGTAGAAATGCAAATCAGGCACCAATCCATCCGCCACCATTAATGGCCAGGGAAGGAATGTGTGTTGCCCCTGTGTCCACGTGTATGAAGGTGTGCAGGCTGCTGGCAGCCCTGGAATACTTTGGATTTTGCAGCTGAATATGGATATCGGCTCCATGTGGGGTAAGGTGGAGAGAAGACCCAAAGGTGTCCCTGCAGGCGAAGGGAGCGGAAAGGGGACGGTGCAGCAGGAGGAACCCCGCACTCAGCCCAGCCGGGCACCGGCAGCCCCGGCCCCACACCTGAGCGCAGCCCTTCCAGCACAGCCTCCCGTCGGGTGCCGTCCTGGGCCAGCTCCTACGTTTCAGCAACTCCAGTAGATATTTGTTTGGTTTTATTTTCTTTCTGAGCCACAAAGGAAACCTGTCTCTACCCGTGGATGATGTGCTTTGGGCAGAGAGGAACGAGAACCTTGTGAGAGGCTAGAAAACGATGCCTTCTGTTCCAGCTGTGATACAGCCCGCTAATTATTTACTCGCCCAGCCCCTCATGCAGTTACACACCAGACAGCCCGCTCCCCGGCTGTGCTCTCCACATCTCCCCTCCTGCACCCACCACTTCTTCTCTGCCCTGGTTTTACAGCAGAGCCGATGCCTCCCGCGCCCTCCCCCTCGCATGGGTCTTCTCTACCAATCTGTGGCGTTTTTTTTAAATTATTTCTACCTCCGTCCAATTTCGTTCCTTTTTCTGCTCTTTTCCACGTCTTCTTTCCAAACTGAGAATTTTCAGCTCAGCGTAGGAATGGCCAAAGTGTAACTTCAGAGTTTTATTACATGGCCTTTTGCAGCCTGGCATGCAGCATTCAATTTGGAGCGGAGTGTCCTAGCTCTGTTGCATGCCGAGATCTGTTGTCCAGATGAATTAATTCCAGATTATATGTGGGTGTGGACTTCAGCTGGGCAAAATTTGGATACCCTGGTTTAGTCATTATTCTCTGATGAATCTCTTGGTGACAGTCTTTGCCCCTATTGTTCTGAGGTGAGCCCCATGGCAAGAAATGTGAAGGCAAGAAACAAAAGAATATAAAGAAAGGTTACGAAATCAAATTCAGTAAGGCAGGGTTATTGTCCCTCCATTCTGCCTCTTCTGTCCTCCATTTGAGATTGGATTTTGCAGGGAAAAAACACCCGTAGGACAGCCAGACCGAGTTTGCAGGGCAGGTTCTGGTGGGGAGAGGGGGGCTGGCAGCCCGTCCCACTGCATCCCCCCGGACGGCGAGCAGCACGATGGGACCAACACGGCCCAAACTGAACCGCAGAGAAAGGGAGGAGGAAGTTATCATCAATTCTTAACATTTTATTTCTTTACTGGGTTAAACAAGGAGCAGAGAAAACCTCTGCCCCAAAATACAACAGAACTGAAAGCATTACAGGTACAGAGACTATTGAACACAGAGAGTAGTAGGATAATATTTTTAATACAACTGAATTATAGCATGGTTTTGTGTTTTTGTTGGGTTTTTTTGTTTGTTTTTTGTCAAACCATTTTGGAAAATAAATGTAATAGGAACTAGTGCAAAAAAGTTCTAAACATGAAGCACAGTGTATAAAATGGCATAAGAAAACTGTCCCCTCGAGGACACAGTCACTTTCTTATGACAGAGGGGAGAAAGAGAAACAGAAGGGGGGTGGGAACAGAGAGGGAGGGTCCGGGAGGCAGAGGAAGAAAGCTGGAAAGAAAGAGAAACCGGGCAGGGGGATTAGAAAGAATATTTTGACTTCAGCAGTATGTTGGTTTGTTTTTCACCTCGCCACCATGTACTGTAAAAGGACCTTTTTTTGTAGGTCTGAGCTCTGTAACCACCGACAATTCACAAGCACTTGAGAAGGGTTCGGTCACAAGCAGCCTGGTCCCACACAGGCAAAGCCATCCCGGCGGGGGTGCTCTGGTCCCTGCCGCGGTCCCCCTGTGCCCGCCGGCATGCCGGGACCCCCCCAGCCCGACCCTCGCCGGCAGCAGAGGGGCAGAGAGACCTCGCCTCGGCTGCCAAAACCAGCATCTCCCGCGCTCTGAATGGAGAAAGGGCAAGAGGGCAAGGACGCTTGCTTTGGGGCACTCTTCAGTACCCTCCCTTAACATGGTCCTCTCCCTTTGCGGCATCCCTGCCGGACCCGCACGTTGAATTTCTTTCAACTTTAAAGTCCCACGAACATATGGAAGTATCTCTGGTTTTGAAGGCATCCCGCAACTGTGATGTCTGCATGTACTGAAGGCTAGAAGAAGCTGGATTCATTTTGGTTTGGAAAAGAAAATAGAGCTTGGTTAGAGGGATGGGCTGAGGGCACCCACCACTGGCTGAGGACCTGGAGAAGACGAGATGCTCTCTCCCAGGCAGCAGCATCTCAGCAGCAAATTCCTAAGAGGAACGTGCCTGAGTGGTTCCCAAGGTGTGTTCGCCTGGACTGAAACCGTCCTGGTGAGAAAGGCAGCTCTCCAGTTTGCTTTCACCACGGAGCCGCTCAGCCTACTGCCCCCAAGAAATTGGCTGGATGCTATTTTAAGTAGAGCTGGTTGGAATTCCTTACAAATTGCTATTCTCTTCGAATCCACTGCCACCAGTTCCAACTGTGCGAGCAGAAAAAGTGTGATTGATTTTTTTCATTTTATTTTTTGAAAATGAAAGGTTTTGTGGGAAAGGGCTGTTCTTGATACATTTCTCAATTTGAAAAAAATTGGTCATAATTATCAATATGGCTTGTTTTGACAAGTTTCAAAATTAAAAAAAAAAACTGTCTGGCTTGAAATGTCTTTTTGTTTTGCAACTCAAGCACGTACAGTTCCCAAATAAATACGTTTAAAAATGGTAAAACCAAACCCAAATTTCATAAGCCAAACCTATTTTTTTTTCTTTTTTTCGAGTTTCAGTTTACAACAAGCGAAGTCATCGACTTCCTGGGCTGAAAAAGGATCATCATAAAATGCTAACGAGACTGGAAACCACTCCTGACCTTGTTTCGAACAAAAGTACTAGATATGCAGCCTATGAAAGCAAGCTGGAGGAATGGCGTTTACTAACGCAGCCCATCTCCTGTGTGTGAACACCCAGTCCTGTGAGCAGGGGCTGAGCGACAGCTTTGATAAAATCCCAACAACTTTTAAAAGCTTTTTTTTTTTTTTTTATTTACGGACCTTATTTGAAAATTATTTATTCTTCACGTGCGGCCACAGCATTTCCTTTGCTCCCTTCATCCCAGAAAGGCAGAACTGAAGGTCCCTTTGGGAACTGCCCCGGAGCAGCTGATGGCGGTGACCTCCCTCGCAGGGTCCCAGCGCAGCTCTGCACCAGCCGGGGCAGAGGTAAAACCCCTCCCTTCCCCTGCGCCCAGCGCTCCCCACACAGCGGGACGAGCAGCCACCAGTCTATGTCCAGAGAGGAGGCAGCTGCACGTCCTGCACAGGCCACGATGCAAAAGGCCACGTGTGGGACCCCCCAAGGACCAGCCCGTGGCTGGTGGTGGAGCGAGCCCTGGTTTTGGGAGCCCCGTTTTTGGAAGGATGCTCTTCTCCGCTCGACTGTGGGGAGCGCGGTCGGTTCTGGCTTCGCTGTTTGAGATGGAGGCCTGGGGGCTGGGGCTGCGGGAAGGGCGTACAACACCGGGATTCCCAGCAGCGAGGTGCCGACTCTTGCCTGGCACTCGGAGGACAAGCAGAGCAGCCCTTCCCTATCCCCCTCCCTGCAGCGATGCCTGGGACTGGAAGCAGTCACCCAAAATGCTATATGCACCAAGAACACCCAAAAATTGCTGCTGAAAATCTTCATTCCTGAAATAAAACTAAATGATGCTTGGACCAGTGCAACCCCCCAGAGCTGCCATGATCCAGGAGCCCCAGACAGGCTCCTCCTGGGTCAAGAAGGGGTGGCGTTGGTGTTTCGTGATGTGGGTACCTCTGTCACCCCGCTGGGACGCCCAAGAGCTGACTTTGTTTGATGGGATAAAGTCAATCGTTATTAGCATCCCGCCTAAACATTAGACACTGCCCTTCCTAACTTTTGAAGGATAATTTAAGAGAGATTTATATCCACAGGGCAGCTCAAAAAGCCTATAAACAAAATTGTCTGGCACATCACAGAATTTAATAAGGATTTTCACAGAGTGTTTCTGTCCTGATTTTGTCTCTACCAATTTCTATAGGCATTCCTTTTCGGGGTGGTAGCGAGGTATCATATTATAATTTATCACAAGCTGCTGCATGACTTTTTGAGGGCAGAGCCGTCAATCCCAAGGCTGAGCACAAGGCAGTGCTCCCTCCCTGAAGGAGGGGGGAGACCCTGTCCCACCGGCCGTGCAAACGGCCGCGCTCCAGGCTGTACATCACCCACCTCCCCTGCACACACGGTGCGGGGAGACCTCGCCAGCAAGAAGGCACCTACAGGGCTCAGCAATGGGAAGCGCCATCGCAACAGCGAGGAGGATCCCGCTCTGGGAGCAGCAGATATCAGGGATTTTCTTTTATTCTTTTTTTAAACGCGGGCAGAGGAACTGTCTCCCAGCATCGCCTGCAGTCCTGAGTGGCAGTGAATGAACTGCCCTGACATCTCCTATTGAAGCAAAGCAAAATGTGTTGAACAAAAACCATTTCAAGATGTTTTCTGAGTGTTGCCAAGTTACTCAACATGTTCTGCTTTAGTTGTCAGATGCTTTCAAAGCGATTTCCCTAACTCAGAGCACGAATGGTGAGGGCTCTCCCTGGGAATCTTTTGCCTGGGGCTACCATGGATCTGTATTTTCATAAGAAAAAGGCTCAACTAATGATTAATCTTCACCAGAGGAAGCAGGGCCTTTCTTTGGGATTTTTCTTCAGTTATTTTTAATTAATTTGTACAACTGGCAGTTACATTAAAGTGCAAAACCCAAGACTAACACTCCAGCCGGGCAGGACCCGGCTACCTTTCCTCCCGCGGCCCCATCTGCTCTGCCTGCTCCCCTGCCTGCTCCTGCATCCGGATCCCGCGGGGACAGCATCCCCCCGCCCGTTCCCTGGCGCCGGGGGGCACAGAAAGCCTCTTGCCAGGGAGGGCAGGGAGGAATCACTGCTTCCCGATGGGCATTTTTCTCCGAGTGGAGAGAAGTTTATCCACTGAAAGAAAGGTTGGGTTTTACGTATTAATCCCAATGCACGGCACCTTCTTTAGGGAGAAGAAATAACATCATTGAATGAAAAGCAGAAAGCACCTTGGTTTTAAATTCCCGGCAGGATAAATCCATTTAGACCTGATGTTTTCCAAGGTCGCAGGTGGCTGCAGGAGCACAGCTCTGCAAAGGGCTCCTGGTCTGCTGGGCACAGGAGGGACTCAGGTTGAAGCGTACCTGCATGCACGGGGCATGAAACCCTTCCTCTCCTTATCCAGGCATGTTCACTCCATGTTTTAATAAAAATCATGTCAGTGGTATTAACTGAGACAATGTAAACGTCTCCTTTCTGGACTTTTCTCTTGTATAGCAAAGAGAAAGCTAATATGGATGGAGGATTATTAAGGTTGTAATGTCAAACCAAAGAGAAGATTTTTATCCGACAGCCTTATAATGATGGACTGCGACATACACCGCTTCCAGCTGCTCCGTCCTGTTCTGTGAACAGCCTAGTCTGGATTCATTTAACGAGATTGGCAAAGTGTTGAATACAGCATATGGTGCCCTAAAACCACAGAACTTATTGACAGCAGCCCAGACTCGCTAAATAAAAGAACTCCTTCCAAAAGCCTTGGTCTGTGAAGACTCAGCACTTTCCTTCCAGTCACACTAGGTAAAATCCCAGCCCTGTGCCTGCCAGCGCAGCTCCGCACCCGGCGCGCTCCCCCTGCCCACCACCCCGGCACGTTATCCTCACGTGAACACCCCCCGGGAAGCCACAGCTTGGAAAACGTGTGGATCTCCTCCGGCTACAGCATGACTGCCCTGCAGAGCCTCCTCGCTCCCCAGCTGATGAGGCTGACGCAACTATACCTCCTCAGTAATCACACTAAAGACCCCATTTTTGAAATGGCTCAGCTTTCAGACCATTCATTGGGATGTAGCGCGGGCTCCCTGCCTCCTCAGACGAAGCTCATCAAGCTGATGTTACGGAAGGCGAAGACGTTTGTCACAGCTCCCAGGTTATTCCAGCAAACCCCTGCCAGCCTCCCCTAGTGCCTGAAGATAACAACCTGGGCTATCTGACCTCGCTCCTGCAGCTCTGCAAAAATCACCCATCACAAAACCTCCGCACTTGGCGCCACCAGAAACCGCACGCGCGCACACACACACATACACACACGGTGCAGAAGAGCGCGCCCGTAACACCACGCCGCCTGCGAGAGCGCAGGCTCGGGCGCTGCTCAGTGTCACACCAGCAGACAATGAATAGGGCCAGTGACTCAGGGCCACTTGCTGACGCACCACACTGGGCTATTCTTCTCTCTCTAGATGAGTCGTTCAAAGATTGGATGCAGCCTATCTCTGAGAGAGGCGCCTGGAATTAGCTTAACTCTTGGCAGTACATGAAAAATCTAATTTCCTTAAGAGCGAACTGGATCCGGCTGTCTCGAGGCAGGCACAGGACTGTGCTCCCTCCCTCGGTCTGGCTGTTCGCTTTTGCTAGTCATCAAAGCAGCTACACAACTCATTTCTTAGCAGCGGAGCAAACGGAGGAGTTGGATCCCTATTTGCTGAACTGCTGCATGTCCAAGTTCTCAGATTGGGGTAAACTAGACTGAAGATATACGGATGCTGTGAGGAATAGACAAACGAGAATCGTCCTACCTTTTCTGGGTAGCAACAGCAAGGAAATCTGCTTGGGAAACACTCTGCATCTTCCACGACCACCACCTCTCCTAGCCCGATAACCAGGGGACAGCGGGGTCACCGGCTTTGTATCTGCGGGACTTTGGTAACAGGTAACTGATAATGTGTAAACATCACCCCAAAGCTCTGAGATTCAAGTCAAAGCAGAAATCAAACATTCGGCTGCTTCTCAGAGCCTCTTTGGTCTGGAAATGGGCTGGAAACATCAGGAAACCTGTCCTTCCCATGAGATGCCTGGTACTTCCTTCTTCCAGCCGGGTAGGAAGTAGCTTTGCTCATGGGGCTCTGCTTGGGTTTGCTTCACCTCAACAGACCAGAAACCACAAAACCCTTAGAATCCTCAACTCTGCGACTTCTTGGACCCTCACAGGGATCTGGGGTTGCTTCGAGATGCAGCAGGACATTCCTCCTGCTCCGTCCCTGCCTGCCTGCTGTAGGCTCCCCATCAAGAGGCAGCCGAGAAACAGAGGGACCATCACATGTCCTCTGTGGCAACGAGCAGGTTCAGATCCATATTGTGACCAGTACATTTTGCAGGTGACTCGTGCTAAAACGCACCCTTCTCCTTCCCCTCGCCCACCCCCAGAATGAACTTTCTTGTCTCTGGTGCCTGGCCCGGAGGTGCAGTGCTGTCCCCCGTGCACCACCACGCAGCATTTATGCTGGGAACAGTTCCTGGTGGGTGGGTGGTTGGAGAATCTGGGAGTTTCCTAGGAAAGGGGGATCTGACTTCTGCTTGGGGCCAAATCCCTGGATATGCTGAGCTCAGGTTAAAAAAAACAAACAGGTGAGCCAAGTGAGGCTGCACCAGCCAGCACCTTGCCCGGCTGAGTCCAGCTGGCCCAGCTGGGCTCCTACAAATATTCTGATCTGGGGGGCATCCATGGATAGAAAGTATTCACAAAAACTCTCTTCCCCAGCTGGGCTTCATTAGCGCCTCTTCTTTGTGTGGGAGACTCTCCCTACAAGCCAGATTTCTCCAGCCCTTTTGCCCAGTCCTTCTGCCATCCAGTCAATGATTTGTAGCTGGGAAGCATGGAAGGATGCCTTCTGACGCCCTGCATCCAATTGTTACCATGCGTGATCCCACTCCCTTGCTTAGCCTGTGCACTGCTGGAGTCACATCTCCCTAACTCCTCTCGGAGACCAGCCACTCCAGTCAGGAAAGAAAGAAAAAAAGGTTAAACCAAATCATCAGGATGCTTGGCAAAGTGGGATGTGGGAATGCGGGGGACAACCCTCCTACTCTGTGCCTCCTCCCTCCCTCTCCCGCTCCTTGCACAGAGGAGCAGGAGAGGCAAGGCTGGAGAAGCAGGTCAGGGACGTAATGAGACGAACCCCGAGTAGTACCACAGTGTAGCATAATACCATCCCACTGCTGTCCTCTAAATCCCATCAGCAGGGGACGAGCCCAGGCCGTGCAAAGGGGAATGCAGCGCTGAGGATGCTGCACCCCATGAGGATGGTTCTGCCTTGATTTGGTGTTTTTTTTCCCCTGGGACAGGAAGCGGGGGGAAGGCTGTGCCAAGAGGTGCTGCCTCCCTGCCCGCCTGGCCCTTTGGGATTTACAGACTGAGGAGGAAAAGAAAAGGGGCTAGGCTGACTGTCAAACCCTTGGCACGTTGCTGGCGGGTAAGGTGGCACTCACGGCAGGTGGCTGGGAGTTGCGTGGCAGTCCCAGGGCAACAACTCTTCTGAAGGGACCCCCTCCCCTCCACTTGCCGTGCCCCTGTGCCCTACCTTCCTGCGCTGGCACCTCGGCGAGGCTGGGCATGCCACGCTGCCTGGCTGCTACTGACCGAACCCTTCTCAAAGCCGAGTCCCGCAGCCCTGTGCGCATTAGAGACTCTTCATCACGGGGATGCCCCGCGGCGAGCAGCTCTTGGGGGTATGTGCGGGGGTGTGTGTGTGTGCGTCACCCCCAATCCCGTGCCTCCCATTGGAGGAATAGCATGTGCCCCCCTTAGTGGAAAAAGATCTGGCGTTCTTCTTGGAGGTCGGCTTTCCCCTCTGCGTCACTCGTCCCGTGCCACGCTTTCCTCCAAGGCGGGCAGGGCCTCCAGGCTGAGCCCTCCGCCGGCCGCCCCGCCGCTGCCGTGCACGCTCGAGAAGGACACCATGGTGTGGAGAAGCATCAGGACCAGCACGCACAGTCTGATCCTGCTGCTGCTGAGGCGAGACCCTGCGGAGACCGGCAGCAAGGATGGGGAGTGGGGCTGGTGGTACTGGTGGTGGTGGTGGTGGTAGAGGTGGTAGTGGTTCTGCCGCTGGTGATGGAGGTGGGGGTCGTGGCGGTGGAAATGGAGTGACTCAGACGCTGTGGATTTGGGGGATGTGTTGTCATTGCTGTCTGGGGGGTGGTCGCAGGAGTCCCATTGCACCTCGCAGCACTTGGCCTCCTCGTTGGGCAGCTGGTTCTCCAGCAGCCCTGTGGGAAGGAAGCGGAGGAAGAGGAGGGGTCAGCGGGAGATCATGGATGGGGCTGCAGAGGGGCCGAGCCCCAGTGCCAGTCAGCCACGTGCTGCAGGACAGGCAGAGCCTGAGAACTGGGACGCACAGAGACCTCCCAGGACTGGCCCCCAGTGGGGCTGCGAGCCTGTGCGGACCAGTGTGCAGGCAGAGACTGCAGCCCGGGGACATGCTCAGGACACCCCAAACGCTCTTTGTAGTGGTTAAACGTACCAGCCCTGCTTTAATCCCCTCACCTTCAGCCCCTTACATGCTTGTTTTAGCTTTCAATTAGAGGTAGGGCTTTCACTTCCCGTGCTAAGCTGTGGGCTGTTGCCACGTCTCCATTAACCACTCAGCCCTCAATGGCCACGTTTTGGCAGCCAGGCAGTGCTTCATGTATTTCCACACTGTACCTCCTCCCCCTCCGCCCCAAAAAGCCTTCACAATCTGGTGCATGGCTTGCAAAGCGCGACGGGGCTTGTCAGCACCCACCACTGCCCCGTTCCCCCGCGCCCCCTGGGGTGTGCGGGAGCCCGGCCCCGCTCCCTGGACCTCCTTACCCGTACAGATGAAGCCAGGCAAACCTCCATAGATCAGCTCATCATTGTCCGGTAACACAAACGGGCACCTGGTCTGCACCTCCAGGCAGTATTGCTTGCATGGGATCCGGTGTCGGCACTGTTGTTGGGTCACGTTGAAATACTCGGAGCACAGCCAGGCCTTGTAGACAGCCTAGGGAAAGCCACCGAGAGGGACATGTCACCTCCCCAAACACCAGGGTAGCCGAAGCATCGCAGAGACACAAGGTGAAAGGGGAAGGCAGAACTCCTCTTAGCTCACGGGACAAATGTGCGTCAGTACATTGGGGTCACTTATGTTCAGCACGATCACTCGCCAGTCAATTAAAACAAACCGCTAAAGTGTTGGGACTGTGGAGCTCATCTAACAAACTACATCCACCACAAAAATAAAGTGAATTAACCACACGGACTAACATACCCTGCAGACAGGCACTGAGACAGACTGTGGTGACTCTGCCAAGATCGGTGGCCCAAGAGGTTGGTCCATGACCCAAAAAATTCAAGCACCACTTATCGCCTGTCCCAGAGCATCTTCCTCCTCCTTGAGACACCCCACCACTCCCCCAAGGCAGGGTAGGGATTTACTCCTCCTCTAAAGCACTTTGGTCCCCATCAGCTCCGAACATGGGACATGGGACAGCAAAACAGAGCGCAGGCTGATCTTTATTGGAAACTTCCAAAGGCCTCTGCTGGCTGGAAAAGCTGCCAGCCAGAAGCAGGCGGGCACCACTGGGATGCAGCACACGCAGCCACTGCAGCCTCAGGCTCATCCCTCTCTGCCACCAAATGACACCTTCCTCATCTCACCCACTCATCCACCTGGTTCTGGGGAAGATTCCCAGTTCATAGAAATCTGGCACTTTTCACTGTGCCATTTCTTTTGGCTCAAACGGGCAGACCCTGGGGGGAACACATTCATTTTACAGGCATATTTTGACACTCAAAAGTACCAAAGAGTGGTGCAGACGCCCCGCTCATCTTTCCACTGGTTAGAGCTGTACTTAGCAACACTTCCAGAAGCAAAAGTAATTTGGGGGTTCACCTGCGACTGCGGATGCAAGGCTGTGCCACAACCCCTGCCTCTCCAGCCTGTCCCTGGTCCCCCTCCCTCGGGCCCACTGCCACAGCCACTCATCAGCAGGGGAGAGAAAGCGCCTTTCATCTGCACCTGACCGAGATGACGTTCCTCAGCAAAAACCAGCTCCTCCCTTCCACCTTCCGTGTGTTCGTGCCCACCGCAGCCAGCCAGGCACAGCCCGGATGGCTTCAGTTAAGACCGTATCTCACGCATCCCCCTCTATCTCCTGAGCATCAGGCATGGGTGGAAATTGTTTGTCTTCACTCCCTGTAAAAGGGAGGGAGATCTCTTGTTTCTCATGGCCAGCAGTCGTTCCTCAGGCTGCAAGAAACCCATGAGACCGCTGGGAAGAGCAGCGCCCTCCGTGGCACTTCCAGCTCATCTATGAATATATCTAGGCACTAGCGACAGTTAAGGTCATGTTAATGACCACATCCAACTTCCTTTGAAATCAACTAGAAAGGACTCCCCGTGATTCAAAGGGAATGAATTTCCCTCCTCAGCGTGCTTGGAGAAAACCCCGTGCTCCTCCTTCCAGCTGCATTTTTATTTTCTAGAGGCTTTAAAAACATCACTTCTTTGTTTCCCCATGTTTTCCATAGATCCTTATCATCATTTGTTTGGACCATGGTAATGTCTCAGGACTAAAGAGGGTTGGGAAATTCTTGGCAAGTTATTTTATTATTTTTTTTTTCCCTGGAAAATGCCAAATCATGAAAACCAGAATTTTCATGGAAGCATGTTCGTTTTGGTGAAACTTTCATCACAAATAGTTTAATCAGGACCAGGACACAATATATGGAGCAAGCCTTTCAGAGCAGTCAATAGCCCTGTGGTCAGGGCTTTCAGCTGGGATGTGGGAAATTCAGCTGCGGTCCTGCTTTTTCTCCCTGGCCCATTCGTGTTAATTATTTAGACAAAGTGGAACAGCTCCAGAGAAGGGACTGACTCTGCAATCAGACTGTGAGGACACAACCGGGAGGGAGAGCTTCAAGGTCTGGTTCTGCATCTTGCCCGAGCTGATTCCCCCAGGGCTGAGGAGTAGGAGGGGAGCCGGGCAGGACGAGCACAGCCCATATTCCAGAGATGCCACAGCCACAACACGTGTCCTCCCCACCGGCCTCCGCTCCCTTGGGGACCATCTTGGGAGCAAGGGGGTGGTAGGGCAGTGAGAAGGACACAGAAGGACCACTCAGCAGGGTGGCTCATGACACTTCACAAGTACAATGAGCTTTTCTCCTTTGTGAAAGCATCTTATTACTCTCCAGGGGACCTCAACAGGACGTAAAGGAGGGTTAGACATCTCAGCGGACACTGACACCTTACAATAGATGGGACAGAGAACCAGAAGGTATAAAACGGGTTTCAAACCATCCACCAACTGCCCAGGACTTAGCTAGATGGGACATATCCTTGCTTTGGCCCGAGGACTCAACAAGTCGCTGCCTCGACACGATGCTGTTATTTACGCATAACTACAGACGCATGCATGATTTGGAACAAACCGGAGAGGTCCCTGCCTCAAAGAGCTCGCAGCTACAAAGACACACTATGTGATAGCCTGAAACATGGGGATGCCTCTGGAAGGGATGTACCGAGGATGGCAATCAAGACACGCAGCCGCTGGAGAATGGGCAGCCGCCCTGAAGGCAGTGTCCGGGGCAGGGGCACCCTGCAGGCAGGGGCTCATGGGGCTGAAGGCGATGC
Organism: Ibidorhyncha struthersii; assembly: GCA_013398815.1. Classification (NCBI taxonomy): domain Eukaryota; kingdom Metazoa; phylum Chordata; class Aves; order Charadriiformes; family Charadriidae; genus Ibidorhyncha; species Ibidorhyncha struthersii. The sequence continues at coordinate 73,934 of VZSZ01005430.1, read as the reverse complement.
CTTCCCCTTCTCCCTGTTAGAGGACACGGGCATCCCACTGCAGCCCACTGGGCCGGGCAGGCAGCGGGCAGGCACACAGACCTGGCCCCAGCAAGCGCTCCTGTGGAAATTGCTATGAAACACGTTTTCTGAAGGGTTTTTAGGTCTATTGGAGATCTAAAACATTTGGGGTGGAGTGAATTTCCTTAATTTCAATCTTCTAAAAATTAGTTATTATTTTAATTATTAGTAATTATCCGAGTTAGTTATTTGGGCTGCCTTTATAGGCAACAGAGAGAGGGCATCCTGGGAACAACACATTCCTCTAAAGCACCAGAGTGCCCCAAGCACCCAACAGACTGTAGAGGGTTTCTAACAGAGCACACGAGCTGCTTGAATTTCAAATGGCTGAAGTTGGGTGGGATGAATTCTCTCCCAAGTCGTAAAGTTTTCAGGATTAAAAACTGGATGCATTAACTATACCACAAACAGCCTGCAAATTTAAACCAGAATTAAGATACATACCAGAAAAAGATAACTTGCCACTCACTTCTTGTGATTAATCATTCGGGCTTTTGCCATGCAACAAGCCTGCCAGTCACATAGCACCAACAGCATCCTGCCACTTAAGTCTCTCTCTTGCACACGCTCTTCAGTGCTCCATGGTAATGAAGAATAAATAGCAAACAGGTGAAGTGCATTGTTTATATACAGCTCGCAGTGTCATATTTGCTCACAAAGACTCTGCTGCAAATGCTAAGTGACAGCACACAAAGAGCAGACTCCAGCATCCATCCACAAACGGGTCAGGAATGGGAAAGGGATCGGATCTGCAAGATGCACAGCCAGCACACTGCCCAGGGCCAGTGGTGGGTGCTGCCCCCCCTGGGGCGAGCAGTGGTGCGAGGCTGCTGCTCCACGTTTTCCCGGGGCGCCAACTGTTTGGCGGTGCCAGGGGGACATAGAACTGCTGCATGTGGACCCTCACAAGCAATGTCTGCAGGGTAACTGCTCCCTAAGGACAAGGTCACCCAACCTCCCAGCCGGCAGTCCCAGGGGACCTCCTGAATCCCAGTGCAGCCTGCATGGACCCAGGTGGGCACCACTGGTGCGCCCAGCCCCGTCTGCCAGCCCAGAGGGCGGGTGTGGAAGGACCAGATCAGACACACCAAGTCCATCCCTCCCACTCAACCTGTTTTCCAGGCCCTCATCTGGCTTAGTGTTTGACATCTCCATCAATGGGGCTTTCTTGCGCTTCCCGAGGAGGTTGTTTTACCGCTGAAAGCACTTATCTCGCTGCCTACAAGTTTTCCTTCATACTTGACCTACATTTTTCCATCCAAAAGTTCATTCCCTTCAATCATTCCATAAACCATTCCTCTCCCTCCTCTGTGTTTACACATTTCTAATATTTGCAGATGTATCACGCTCCCCATTTAGTCATAACTTAGGCAAGCTCGACTGATTTACACTCTCACATCTCCTGCCAGTCTCCCTCACAGCCCTTTAATCATCTCTGACTCTCCCCCACACTGCTTCCCAGGCCCCGGTCGCATTCACGGCTCCCACCTGGGGACACGTGCAGCCCGGTGAGGAGGGATGATACACCGTGTCCCCTTGCAGGGGACCGCGGCTCTCACCTGCACTGTCCCAGCCCCGGCTTTGGGCTGCAGCAACCCACAGTTTGGCCCCGCAGGCAGAAGGGGCAGCCGGCACAGGAGACTCGCGAGAGCTTGGTAGGAAGGAGCTGAGGCTCATCCTGCTCTCCTGCGGAAACAGCTTGCACAAGCAGATGTTTTGCCCCTAAAATGTTTCTGTTGACTCCTATCAGGGAAGTTTGGCAGAGGGCTGGGGTCTCAGACAAGGGCATTCCCATTACATTAATGAGAATAGTGAGTGAAATGCTGCAAAGAGCTGGTGACACGGTCGACATGCTGGAGGGGAGGGACGCCATCCAGAGGGACCTGGACAGGCTTGAGAGGTGGGCCTGTGCGAACCTCACGAAGTCCTACAAGGCCAAGTGCAAGGTCCTGCATGTGGATCAGGGCAATCCCAAGCACAAATACAGGCTGGGCAGAGAATGGATTGAGAGCAGCCCTGAGGAGAAGGACTTGGAGGTGTTGGTTGATGAGAAGCTCAATGTGACCCAGCAATGTGTGTTCGCAGCCCAGAAGGCCAACCATGTCCTGGGCTCCATGAAATGTGGCCAGCAGGTCGAGGAAGGTGATTCTCCCCTTCTACTCCGCTGCTGTGAGACCCCACCTGGAGCACTGCGCCCAGCTCTGGAGCCCCAACATAAGAAGGACATGGACCTGTTGGAGCGAGTTCAGAGGAGGGCCACAATGATGATCAGAAGGCTGGAGCACCTCTCCTGTGAGGACAGGCTGAGCGAGTTGGGGTTGTTCAGCCTGGAGAAAAGAAGGCTCCAGGGAGACCTTATAGCCCCGTCCAGTACCTAAAGGGGCCTATGGGAAAGATGGGGAGAGGCTCTTGATCAGGGAGTGTAGCGATAGGATGAGGGGTAATGGTTTTAAACTGAAAGAGGGGAGATTTACATTAGATATTGGGAAGGAATTCTTTACTGTGAGGGTGGTGAGACACTGACCCGGGTTGCCCAGAGAAGCTGTGGCTGCCCCATCCCTGGAGGCGTTCAAGGCCAGGCTGGATGGGGCTGGGAGCAACCTGGGCTGGTGGGAGGCGTCCCTGCCCATGGCAGGGGGGTGGAACTGGGTGATCTTTAAGGTCCCTTCCAGCCTAAACCAGTCTATGATTCTGATACCTCAGCCACAAGAGAGGACAGAGGAGGTGCTCTCACCCAGAAACTGCGACCAGGCACCAGGATTTCCCGGGTGCCTTCCCCTTTCCCTTTCCTCTCCAGGCACCCACCTGCCCAGAGGGAAGTACTGGAGCTGTGAGGGTTGCCCCAGTCCCAGCCAGCCCTCACCTTGCTGGGCTGCAGGTCCTCTGGGCGTTGCAGCAGGCACTCCCATGGCTCTGCATGATGGAAACCGCCCAAATCTGTTCAAAAATGATGACAGCAAGGACCTGCTGGTGCAACAGGGCCAGCCCCACTCCACTGGGATTAGGCTGACATGCAGGCAGATCTTTAGGAGACACCAGCATCCTTCCATCATGCATCTGCACAGATCAGCACTACAGGCAAGGAGCAAACTCCCCGGGATGTTCAAGCAGCAGCCGTACAGCTTTGCTTTTTCAACAGCTTTCGATATCTCTGAGCTTACCTCATGCAACTTGCTTTCTCTTGCCATTATAAAGGACGTGTGAGAATTTAGGACAGGAAGAAATTTATTCTCTGCTTAAATCAATGGGGAAAGCTCACTGTTTTCCATCCTTGCCCTTTACGGTTTCTTCAGGAAGTGAGTTGGGTTGCAATCAGCATTTCTTCCATTCTGTTTGTTTTTTTGGCTGATCTCCAGCCTGGCCAAGTAAATATAAGTGACCTGAACTCCAAAATGCTCTATTTTGGTGCCCTCTTCCTGCATTTTTAGCCCAGAGGATTGCCTAGACGACTCCAAGAAAGCACAAGGAGTTTTGCTGCCTAGGACAGGGGCCAACTCCAGACACCCAATTTATATGTGAGGAGGACAGGTTATCTATCTGTATCTGAACTTTACAGGGGTGCCAAAATACCCCATCATAAAAGACGTTAAAAAGAAACAAATTGAACTGGATTTCCAACAGCTATCTAATTAAGCTACCTGTCTGCTCACACTTCCACCGGTATCTGAAAGCAGCAGTCAGAGGGATGGCCTTTTCGCAGGCACTTCTGTGCCAAATTGAGTTCCTTGCTGTCTGCACTTCTCCCGCTGCCTCCTGTCAGCACCAGGATAGCATCCATATCAAACAGCTTTGCCAGAGTCTTTCTGCATTCTTAGCATTTCTGCACAAAATAACATACTATTTTTTTTTTTAAGTAATTTGGCCATTTCCAATGTCAATCTAGTTGCTGCCAGTATTTTGTAAATACCCATACTGCCTGTTGAACCACCTCAGCTAAATTTCAGGAGAACCAAGGGGCAGGGATGGAGCAGCATCCTTGGGATGCAACACCTTTGCAGAGGATGCAGTGCTCAGAATAGTCTGGATGCCCACCGGGACCACCAGCTGTAATTAACCCAATGAGCTGCTGTTTTTCCCATCAGAGCAGGAATGAACGTTTGCGAATTTTCCCCGAGGAAAACTCTGCTAATTGTGCAGGAGACCTGGTCCAGCTGCACCGAACCGTTCTTAATTTGAGGCAGGGGCTGAGGCAGCATCCCCAGCCCAGCACCCGCTCCTCTGGAAAGGGGATTTGCAGGCCAGAGGGGGAGAAGGGTAATGAGGGCAGAGAGGGAAGCAGGAAACCTTCCCCTGCAGAATAACGTCGTTTTGCACAGAAAAGGCAAGACTTGGTGCTCGCCCTCCGCTAACCTCCCGCCTCAGCAAGGCGGGGATTTCCCCCTATGTAAATGAATGGCAGGGGGGCTTTGAGTGGAAAGCCTGGGGGACCCCCAGCCACACAAGCACTCGGCACCCCCCGACACTGCGCTACCAGCCGATCCTCCCACCCACGCCACTCCCACCCAGGGGACGCCCAAGGAGAGCGGAGCTGCTGACCAGCAGTAATAAGCGGTTATACCAGGTGCAAGCGAATTGGATGCTTTGAGAAACCGAGCGCGAGTTTATAGCTTGGCAAAGCTGCCCGGGGCTGTATTTAATTGCAATAATATAGGGCTCTGCTGCCTAATCTGAGGAAGCGCTGGGGTCAGCTCTGGAAGGAGACCCAGGAGCGTGCTTGGGCCAGTGGCTGGGGGTTCACGCTGGAAGCCACGGGGCTCTGCTGTCATGACTATCCTCCTCCTCTTTGCTGCCACTAAAGCCATGAGTGCTGAACCCGGCCGCCCCAGCACAGGGCTGGGGTAGTGCATGAGCATCCCGCAAGCCCCTGCCAGCCCTGCTGGGCTCGCTACTCCCTCGGACCAGACCCCATCAGCACCAGGGAACCTGCCTGAAACCCTCGTCCCCAAACCTTCCCGCTCACCTGCACCCGCAGGGAGCTCGCTCACGTCTTGCTCATTGGGACACCATGCACGCCCAGCTTCCAGGTGGGCCAAGAGGAGAAATCCCTGCCTGCCCCAGCCAGACCCCGCGGGCCGGGAGCTGCCCCCTCCCCTCCCAGAGCAGTTCCTGGGACTCACATTTCCATCATGGCCCGAGATGAGCATCTGGAGTGGCTGCGCCTCATTAATCTTGGACGTAGGGAAATGAGTACTGCTAATGAGCCGCTTGGGCATCTCTCCAAGCTCTGGCACATCAGGATGCAGTACGGGAAGCAGGACGTGCAGGGGGGAGAGAAGCGCCCCCTTGGATGGCAGAGGATTAAGGGGATGCTAACGTCCACGGCCGGCCAGGAGGAGTTACAAACACAAGCTGCAATGTCCAATTACCATTGTATTCAATTACTGCCGCCTGCAATTCTGACATTAACAATGTCGAGCTTTTTAAACAGTTGTTGTTTTTTTTTTTAATTAGCCTTGCTATAGGCTGTTCTAACATCATATCTGTAACAGCTGTTTTTTTGGTAACTTCTTTGATAGTTCTGGAGCTGCGTTATCTCCTCCTTGCCACATTCACACGCTCTGGTTTGGGGAGGGGTGGGGTGCAGGGGGCGGCATGAAACTCAACCCAACCCCCAAACCCAACAACTGTGTGCGATTATTTTTTTGTATTGTTTTTACTTTTTTTTTTTTATATATAATGTTGACTTGTGTCTGGCGATGACAGCGCTGGAGCCACGGATCCTCCGTTTCACAACCAGGGGAGGCAAGGGCTGGGGAGCTGCTGCCCATTGTACCCCGGCACTGTAGGGCACGGAGGGGAGTCAGCGTCTGCAGCTCCGGGCACCGCGATGGAGGCTGCCAGCAGGAACGGCGTGGGATGGGGCCGGGCGCTTGGTGGGAATGGGGCTGGCCGCACACAGGCTGTGGGGTTCTGGGAATGACACCAGTGCAAACCCCAGCTGCTTGCCAGAGCCGGTGTTCCTCAAGCATCGCTGTAAATGCCATGCTGTTGGACCAGCATCCTGCCTGCTGCCCACCGGGGTCAGCTGGAACATCCCCGTGCTGGGCTCTCCCCTGCCCTGCAGCCCACTCCTCTCTGGGGTGTGTCTTCCCATTAATTTTCCCCCAGCCATCCCATGTACAACACCAGTTTGCATCCTGGCTCATCACCCCAGTGCTGCGACCGTGTGGTGTGCTGGGGCAGAATGGGTACAGGGGAGGCTGTGCCGGGTCCGACACCGACCAGGCTCATCCTCAGGGAGGGTCCTGGGCAGGGGAACCCCCTCTGTGCTCCCCAGCCACAGCTTCACACCCACATCCCTTGACCTCGTTGCTGAAGTCGCTCCCAAATTACCCCAAAGCAACGCAAGTCGGAGCTACCTGCTCACAACACCTTAGTGACTTCATGAAGAAGTTCATAGTTTTTAGCATTTTTGTTTTTATTCCCAGTTCTTGAATTAAAGAAACCACCGGAGTACCGCTTCTTCTATAGGAGAAAAAAGCACCCCCCAAAATACCTCCCCCTCCAAGCTACTCAAAACAAGTCTGAGACATACACAACTCCATCAGCACTCATATTTCAACACTGAGAGAAAACAGCTTTAAAGGATGACCTCCATGCACCTCATACACTCGAAGTCCAGGTAACAATCCTATCGTACTAAAGTTCATTGTATCAGGTAGCTTGATGCGTGCCTTGGGAACACCAGGAACTGGGAAAAGACAGGAGAACAAGCATCTCAAGCTGCCTCTGCAAAAACACACACACCTTCAACACCCATGGGCGTGCTGGGCACTGGTCAGCAGTGCCAGCTCCCAGCCCGGGGATGGGCACCACATTCACAGGCTCGTTTCTCTGCTAATCTGCTCATTGCAACCAAGGGCTGCCACGTGTCTGCGCTGGGGCAGAGGCCAGGGAAAAGCCTGGTCTCATCCCAGCAGCTGCAACTCTTGCCTTGGAACAAACCCAGGAGGAACAGCCTGTAACTGTGGTTTGTACTGAAAAGGGGAGCATCCCCTGAACAGCGGTGCTTGCAGCATCACTTGGGATATCAGACAGCCCTCAGCAGTGCTGCTGCCGGGACTGCGCTTAGGAGACATGGCACTTGGCAGCCCAGCGTGGCTCTGTGGCTGCATCTATCTATTACATTTTTCTTGCTTGCTGTGTAATCACGCTAATTAACATCACGGCTGGATGAACAGAAAGGCAGTGACCACCTCCAAGCCCCCTCGCTTTCCACAGCCGGTACCCATGTGCCTGCATGTTGCAGGTCCCCCCCCATTTCCCTGCACCCTCCAGCAGAACACCCTGTACAGATTCTCGCTGCAGTGCAGGGTCACAGCACCCAGTGCAAGAGGCGGCGCTGCAGCCACAGCGACGTGAGGTGCAGGGGCAGAGGTGCCGGACCCTGGGCCACAGAGCAGGCAGTGCTGCCCGCTCCCTGCCCAGTGCTGCCTGGAGCCCCTTCCCTCCCACCACAGCTCCCATTTTGCCCAGTGCAGGTTTGCCACAGTGGCCCCATGGCCACTGGGACCCAGAGGGGGCTCACCCCTGCGGTCCAGCCACCCACCTGCACCCACCCAGCCCTGTGCGACCGCTCCTGCGGACCCCAACCCACTGCAGTAGGCTTTTGATACCACATCGCTGCTCAAAAACATTACAGTTCCCATGAAATAACATTTTCATTTAACTATCAAACGCCACCTTGGAGCAGACGCATCCTTCCTCCAGGGGAGGATGATGATGGGGTGGAAGCACTCTGCTCACTGCTGCCCATGGCACAGACCCCAGCTCTTGCTCCAGCCTACGTGATGTTGGCGGTGCCTTCGGTCCCCCCCGCACCCTGGGTCTGTCCCCTCTGTTTGCCCTGTGATTTCTGCTGGCAGTGACTACCCGCGCTTGGACAGTGTCTAGTACAATGTGGCCCCAGTCTTGGTGGGCTGCCTGCAGGCGCTGCTGTAAAACAAATGTATTGAATCCAAACAAAATGCACATGGAGCCTGCTTCTTCTGGAAGTGCCTTGGAAGCAAGGACTGGGCCCCATTGTGCTACAGGCTGCACAACACCAGCAGTAGACAGTCTCTGTCCTGAGAAACGTCTGATGCACACAAGCCCGAGAGCACAGTAAAGGCAGAAAGGACCGGCGCTCCCACGCTGAGCCCGCCGAGCAAGAGGGGTAACAGTAAATCTAGACCGCTGCTTTATGCTCTTCTTTTAAGAAGGGTTTTGGCTGGGGTTTAGAGAGGAGAAGACCAGCTCGCTGGGAAGGCGAGGCCAGGGTGGGAGCGTGAAGGTATGCGTGGGAAGGAGATGGACACCAGGAGGGCCAGCCAGGAGACTGGGACAAACCGCCGGTGGCCAGGGAGTGAGCAGCTTCTCCTCACCATCCAGAGGGCTTTGTCCTTTTCCATCTCCCCTGTGACACTGCATGGCCGGGGCCCAAGGGGGAAGGTGTCCCAGGGCTGGGGGAAGGCCTGGCCATGCAGTTCTGACCCTGCCAGCTCACCAGGGTTCCAGCACACCAGAATGGGCATCACGGCCCCAGCCAAGGGGTGGGAAACACCAAATCAGACCGGCATCACCTGGCCCAGACATGTCAAACCAGACCGGACACTACCCTGGCATGGGAGGCTTGAGCAGCTCTAGTGACACAGACACTGGCTGCAGGAGTAACCCAGTAACTGCTCCTTAACAGCCCCCCAGCACATGGTCCTGCCTGGCTGCCTTGCAGAGGGGGCCAAACTAAACACTGACACCAAGAGATGGCAAAAGCAGAAAGAAGAGCAGCAGAAGGCAAGAAAAAGACAAGCAGAGGCTGGGAGAGCAGCATGTCGCTCCAGTGTGGCACTTCTTTAAGGAGCTATAGCTGAACCACAGCTCAGCTACAAAAACAAGGAGAAAACACAGACGTGGCTGGGGGAAGCATCCCGTCCAGAGTGCTGCTCTCCCGCAGGTGCCTGTCGCGCAGTGGGAGCCCGGCCGCAGGAAGAGGGAATCCAAAGGACCATGAACCAGCATCTTAAAAATAACTCCTGGGGGTTTCAGAGCTCCTCGGAAGGTGGGAGGGCTTGGCGTGGCAGGCAGAAGGGCTGCTCGTGAGCAGTGATTTCTCTGTGGTAGTTGCACTACCTGGCATGGCTCTGGAAAGATGGTTGCCCATCAGTCACCACCTAACTCCCCAGTGAGGCTGCAGGTAACCAGCAGACTAGGCTGCTAACTAACCTACTATCAGCCCAATTAGTTAAAAAGTAATTAAAAAAGCTGCTATGAAGCTGAAGACGATGGAGTTGGGACAGAGGGAAAGTCAGGTCCCTGCAATCTATTAGCATCACTTGAGGAATTCACTCCCATTAGATACTGCTGTAGCCAGGAGCTTAGCAGGATTCAAAAGTAGATTAAACATTTATAAGGATAATGAGAACATCCTGTTACATTAGATAGGATATAAAAAAATAAAGGCTAGACACTTCAGTGCCACGAGCCATAAATTACCCACCAGCTGATGGGGGCAAGGAAGAAGTTTCTCCAGCAGATTGGGTGCATCTACCTTCCAAGGAAGTGGTTAGGCTGGGGCATCATTTTTGGAAGGGTGCAAGTGCCCAGTCCAGCAAGGGCTATGCTGCGGCATCATGACAGAGCTGCCTTCGCAACTGACACATGTGGAAGGGCCCGATCCTGCACACTACCAGGAGCTCCTTGTTCTCGTTCAAGTGCTTGAATGGAGCACAGCATACCACAAGGTCCCATTCTGTATGAACAGGAACCCAACACGGCACATACAGGGTCTAAGGCACAGCCCGCAGTGGGAGGAACCCGGCGTGGCTCATGCCGTGCTTGGTGCATGTCACCGGGGTGTGAGCCACAGGATCTGGTCTGTCCCAGCTCCTTTGAGCAGCAAAGAGCAGGGAGACAGCAGCGTCCCACCTCGGCAGCTCAGCTCCCAGCCACCTTTCATGGTCAGAGGGAGGTGCACAGTCTCCCATGATGATGCTGGGTTGTTTGGGCAGCTGCAAGGGCCTGTTACACTTAACTTGTGTGCAGAGGTCTTTTAAACTAAAGGCAAATGCAGCAAATGTTCATTTCCTAGATGCTTATCAACACTCCTGGCAGCTTCTACTGATGGAGGCAAGAGGACTGGACATGGCTCATGTCAGACCTGAGAACTGAAACCTCTTTTTTTATCCCCGGCTGAACACCACTTGCAGAAATCCCCCCTTCCCTTCCAGGTGGGACCTTAATGCACCTGGGGAGATCGGGAAAAACCCAGGATAACTCTCAGTCTCCATGGGAAGCAGCAGGCAGATGCTCCCGGCTGGCACTGCTCCTCCTCAGGCAGCAAGCCTCAAGGGATGCGCTCCTGTGCGGAAGCCCCATCCCTGCTGCTCTCCCCTGGAGCAAGCCCAGGACAGGCTCGGGTTCTCCTCTCTGCAAAGCTGCCACAAATGCAGCTGCACGTCTGCTCGGTCCCCCTGTGCCAGCCCTGCCCGCAGGCTGCCTCCCCCTCCCAGGCCAGGAGCCAGGATGCGGGAAAGCCCCCGGGGGCTCCCCTGGCCACTGCTGCCTGCCAGACCCTTGAAAAGAGCCGGCACCTGGAGCCTTGGGGCTCTGCGCCCAGCACCCCGTCTCCCACAGAGCAAAGGGGTGCGGGGGAGAAGGCGGCGAGTCACAGGCAGGGTGCTGCAAGACAAGGGGGTGAGCAGAGGGGTCAGTGTCTTTGGTAACACTAACACACAAAGACCTGAACTTCCAAAGCAGGGTATGAAGGTTAATTATCCTCCGCAGAGTGGAGATGCTTCACCTGCATTTCCACAAGCAAGAAGTGTCAGAGAGCTGCCCCACGCCCCGAGCTCATCGCTACCCCAGCACCGTGATCCAAGCCAGCCCTCCACCCCGGCAGCTACTGCTGTTCCCTGACAACCTCATTTTAACAGGAGAGCAATGAACGATGACAAACAAGTAACGCAACATGGCAAATAAATGCTTCTCTTGCACACGCACGCAGAGACTTCTGCAGACACTGCTTCACCAGCCGTGCTGCAGGGGTAACTGGGGAACACCGGGCAAAGTTCATAAACACCATTGAGTCAAATGCCTTGATTTTCGCAAGCACCTCCTCAGATACACATGCCCAACCAGCTAAGTATCAGGCTGACCAGCTCCAAGTGCTTCCAACCGCAGGTACGACAGTGAGCAGGTTTGCTTTGTGGGCACGGCTTGGCTTAGGGCACAGGGCAGGGCAGCTCTGCAGCCTGCTTAAGAGAAATAGCCTCATGGGGCCCCTACAGAGATACAAATAACTTATGGGTGTGCAGGTTCACACCAAACACCTAGAATTCACCTAGAAACTAAGCAGCAGGCAACAAAAATCACAGGACACTGGTGTTGCACATGCCCTGCCTGCACAAGCATCCCTCCTCAAGAGGCAGGCAGATGCCCTGCCTGGACACAGAGATTCCCAACCCCTGCCAGCCCCGCGGGAAGCAGGGCCGGGCTGACGGGGATGCCAGGCACGCTGGACAGATTAGAACATTTTGCCACACACAAATGACAAACAGCATTTCTACAAATGGCGCTTCTGCTAGCAGCCATGCCCTGAAGTACTCCAGGGACTAAATAAGTATCTGGAGACCACATCCAGGAGCAAATCCCCCCAAACAGCACTAGGCAGCCAGTGCAGGGAGCCAGCAAAACACGCGGTGCTTCTCCACCCCAGCAACACCTCTCCTGGACCCTACCTGTGCCTGCTCCTGCCCAGCAGCCCAAGCAATTGGGTGGGACCAGGAGGAGCAGAGGTGCCAGGACACCTCAGAGACCTCTGGGATGGAGGTGGGAGGGCGAACTTCAGGGAACATCTCAAATATACCCTCGGAGGGCTCTGCAAACTCAGCCAGCATCTGCACACCCAGATAATCCCCTCTCCCCATGCTGGGGGCTGCAGACCCATTAGCAACAGCTCACACATGGCAGCGGGGAGAGTGGCTGCTGCTCGTGAAATAATCATCACCAACTGATCCTGCTTGCCCCAGACCCCGCCTGCACCTCCTGCCCAGCCAGGGCTCAGAGGGCCAGGAGCGCCCCAGGTGTGGGGAACACACAGAGGAGGTAGCTGTGGGTGAGGACTTCTCCCCACCTCCACGAGCATCTCCTGCCCTGGTTTGCAGAAGCAGGTCTGTGCAGCGGGCAAGCTGCCACAGCGGCGGTTGGCAACACGGCTGCCGGGGAATGTTCTGGTTAAAGTTTTTTTTTCTCCCCTTTTTGAAAATGCCAGTTCTCAGCAGCTGAAGCACCTCGTGGGAGGACAGAAGCTCAGAAATGCTTCCCTGGTCTACAATGGAAATTCTAGTAAAACCAGGTGGAGGCCCCCAGTGTGTGAAGCTGGAGGGAAGCTGGGGGAGGCTTCCCTGGGGCTTCCCCTCAGGGAAACCAGCACCCACCAGAACCAAGGGCTTTGGGGATGATGCTGGAGACCTCATCGTGAGGAATGAACCATCCAGAGCGCAGCTCCCTTCCAAACTTGGGCCGTCAGTAGTTGTTTTGTATCCTCTAGCATGAGAACTTGCCTCCTTTTAAGCTTACTTCTTGATTATGGGGTGATTCTCCAGCTCTCCTTGCCACGGTGCCTCCCCTTGCCCTCCTGTGCCAGGGACCTGCTGCCAGTCCTCCCACCCCTGCACAGTCTCCATCCACCAGAAGCGCTGCAGAAGCTGCCGTGCAGAGATAAGATGTCAGCCGAGATGCCAAATACGTGTATCTTTTACTCCCAAGGGGATGAGCAGGGCATGCAGCGTTTCCTTCTCCAGCCGGGACCAGGAGCACTGGGGTGCTCATGCAGGCAGGTCTCTGGAAAGCCAAAAACTTGCCAGGTGATGCCCTTTCACACTGCCTTTGTTAACACAACGGCCACATCAGCAGAGTTGGGGGGAGCCCACACTGGCTGTGTGCACCCAGCACCACTCCTCCCTCTAAGCACAGCTGGGAGAGAGGCCCCAGGGAGAATCCAAGAGCAAAAGCCAAGCGGGGAAGAAGAGTGAGGCCAAACTGGTCGAGCCTCCCCAGGTAGGCAGCTGCCGGCTCTGCCCACGGGAGCTGGGGCTGCAGGCAGCGTGGACAGATGGCTACTTCTCACCCAAGCAGCCTCTGTGTCTCATTCACAGATTTGCTGTCCCTGAGTCATTGCCCTTCAAACGACAGCGGAGCCGAGCTTCCTCTGTGCGGAGCCAGGCATGAGTCGCATCCTAATGGCATCCCAGTGACAGCAGGAATAGCCCCTGACAGCCAGGTATCCTGCGCTCCTGCCTCTGCTGCCTCCCACCCTGGCAGGCAGCTCTGGAGCTGGGAAGCAGAGGAAAAGCCCTGTGGGGCACCTGTGGGGCCAGGCCTGGGGCCATGGGACGTTTCGACAAGACCCTGCGGCCTCCTGGGGTGCGGAGGGGCTGGGGCTGCTGTATGCAGTTCTCAGGGCTCCCAAGTGCTGAGCCCTGCGGTGGTGCCCAAGGTCTCTGCCACGGGGAGAGGACAGGCTGTGCGTGGTCCCTGCCGTGCACAAAAGGCTCCTTTCCTGATGCAAAAGATGTCTGTCCCTGGACGGGGACCACTTGAAGCCCTTTGCATGGGCAGGTCCAGTGATGTCCTAGGTTCAAGCCGACACTGTGTGCATCCTCTTCCACCTCTTGGTGCCCAGCTACGGGGAAGCTGCTGCCTCTTCTTCCCCGGCAGCGCAATGATGCTCGCACGGCTGGCAGTCAGCATCACACTAGCAGATCCCTTTGTCCGTGGGGACAGCACGTATTGCTGCATGTTACAAAAAGCAACATCGCAAGCTGTCCCCGATCTGGGCCGCCCCAGGCAGCCCGTGGCAACGGATGCGTACAGCAAGGGGAGACCAGGGGGGGGTGCGTCATTTTACCAGGTCACAGATTTTGCTGATACCATCACACACACTGCTGAGCTCACTGACTCCCAGAGGCAGCCCGCACCCAACAGGACCGTGGCACACCAGATGCTTTCCAAAAGGCATTGTTAGCTGCTGAAGTATCGCACCACACATCTGCCGCCGGAGCTGAGCCTGATTCTCCGAGGAGCTCATTCCACACCACCGGTGAAGCCCCTGTGTGCATCATGCTCCCAGGGACAGGCACACACGGAGGGGAACCCAGGCTCCAGCACGGGCAGCAGCAGGCACAGCCGGGAGCACACGGGTGAAGGAACAGGCGCTGGCACCTGCGTCACTTGTAGCTACTTGGTGACAGTTTGATGGAGACAGATCTCTCGCCCTCCCTCCTGCACCATTTGCCGACCTGCCTGTTGCTGCACGGAGACTTGCTGCCTTTATAAACTTCAATTTTTTTCCCTTAAGCACCACCAACAGACGTTAACAGGCGAAGATGAACAGACAACCAACTAGCCCAAAGCAGACAGCCAAACACCAGTGAAATCAGTGGTAAATGCCCCCCCCCCATTCACACACACCACCATCCAACAGCCCAGCCAAGTGCTGAGGGGGAGCACCCCATGGCTGCTGCCCCCACTCCCAGGCTGGTTCGCCCCATGGCAACTGTGTGGATCTGGCCGCCAGCCCACCGCACACCCTCAGGCATCTTGAGATGTCTTGACCCCAAGCAAAGCTCGGGACTGTCCAAGCACCGGCTCAGCATCCCCCTTCCCTCCTGGCTCACAGCACTCCCACGTGTCCCGCGCACCGCTGGAGCGTTTCTGACACCTTGACACTTTTTTTTTATTGCAGAGCAAACTCCTTTCATCAGTCAGTTTTTGCTTCTTCNGCTTCTTCTGTTTTTCGATCTTTGATCTCTGTTTTCAAGCATCTAGATGGCACCCGACACAAAGCGCAGGAACTGGGCTGTGCCAGAGGCTGTGCTCGCAGTAACCGCACACCTAAACCCACACATTCCTTTTGTTCAAATTCTTTATACAATTTAATCACATCTTTGTGCAGGGCTTAAAAAAATTACCTTTGCTTACATGGAATTGGTGTGTAACGTGGAGCTGCGTGCTCAGCTAAGCTCATGCACGTGGTCTTGCTAAAATTGCCAAATTACATATTGCGCTCATCCACTG
>VZSZ01005430.1:0-20766 GCA_013398815.1 Ibidorhyncha struthersii | reverse complement strand
CCCTCCCCACACCTGGCCAAACCCAGCTGGGTTATGGTTAAAACCCTGGTAAGAGGTACCCAGCTGTGCTTAACTGCTTGTTGTCAACCAGTCAGCAATTTCTGCCTGGTGAGGGGGCCTCACCCCAAAATGGGTGCCAGGGGGCAAAGGTTGGAGTGAGGAGGCTCCCTGCACTCCCCAGCCCTGGGGGTCCTCTGCCAGCAGTTGCCTTTGACCTGCCCTTCCTGCCTTGGGCACAGAGCAGCATAAACATTAACAGATGGAAAAACAATAATAAAAATATATATAACTAAACCCCTGCTGAAACTAAAGCACTCCCCAGGGGGAGGAAGGGGAGAGCAAAGGTGAGCAAGGTCTGTCTCCTGGCATTGCCTCGGAAGGGTGCTGCAGGGCACTGCTGTGCCTGCACACTGCTCCCCCCACCTCGGGGCACGCACCCACACTGGTTCTCCCTCCGTGCCTGCTGCCATGCCCGGGGCATCCCAAAGCCATGCCCATCCCCAGGAGAGGCAGCCAGGCAGCCCCTGCCCGACCCTCAGCCCTCCTACAGGACCACGAATCTCACCGCCTGCATAGCCAGATGACCCTGGGGCTCCCCCCACCCCCTCCATGGGTTTCTCTAAGGGCATTTCTGAAGGTTTGATTCATGCCTTCCAGCCTGCCTGGAAGCAGCCCCTCACCCCAGCCCTGTCCCAGCAGGGTGGCGAGGTGGGGCCGGACTCTGCAAGTGGTCGGGCAGATGGTCTCTGCCTGCTTGAGGCAGAGAAGACCATAAATCATTGCCTGAGGAGGGATCTGCAGCCCAGAAACCTCTGCAAAGCCGGGGCCGCTACGATGTGCTGCCCACAGGTCACTGGCTGCGGGCAAAGGGCACTGCCCGGGGTCTTCGTGTTTGCTCTGGGAAGTGGCTCTGCAATAACAACTTCTGCTTGACTCACGCCACGTGTGCCTCCACTCCCCCCAGCATCCCACCCGCCAGGGAGACCGGCAGCCTAGCTGTGTATACAGCACAGAAGCGATGACAGCCCCAAATCTCCCACCCCATGCGTGGTGGTTGTCACTCATGCAGTGAAGTGCTTCACCCCCGGGTGCAGATGCTGCCGGGGGCTCTGCTCTGCCTGTCGCAGGAGCCACACCGGCCAGGGGAGAGCTTCCCTGCCTGGAGAACTGCCTGCGTGGGATGCTCTCCCGCCTGCTGAGCCAGGGTCCGTGGGGAGCGAGCTGTTTGTAGAGAGGCTGAGCGAGCGCTCCCACCTTTCCCTTGAAACTGCGATTTCATTAAAGTGGTATTCAGCTGAAAGGTCAACACAAAACCCCCTGAGCTAAGCTCACCGCTTGCCCCCCCCCACCCCGTGAGCCACCCCTGCAAGCAACACCACTGTGGGCTGTGCGCAGCCCATCTCCTTCCCACCAGCAAGGTGTCCTCTGCTCGGGGTGGGACAGACAGGACAGCCTGCCCAGCCCTGCACCGAGCCAGTGCTGGAGGCATGGCTGCACCATGGCTCCGAAGCCCCCAGGAGCAAAGCCAAGGCTGGAAAAGAGCCACAATGGGCATCCACTGCCCACCCCAGAGACAACTTACCTGTGCCACACGGCTGAGGTCCATGCTGGAGGCAGGGATAGAGGTGGGCCCACCTGCAGTGAGGGGAGGAAGAGGCTGGTGGCTCCAGGCTGAGCTTAAATGGGTCCGTGGGTGGGTGTGGGGAGCCCCAGGTGAGGCTGCTCAGAGTGTGAGAGCCCCGCAGTGCCCCCAGGGCTCTGACAACAGCGTAACTTAACTCTGCGTCTGGGCTGCCGCATCCCCAGCCCTGCAGGACTGCAGCCAAGGACCAGAAAGCCCATCTGAGCCACGGGGGTGTCCATGGTGACACCAGAGCTGCATCCACTCTCTCACACACTCTTCTGCAGGCAGCAAGTGACGGGTCCTGGGAGAGGGACCCCCAGCAAAGCCCGTTTCCCACAGTCCAAGCGAGCTAGAGAAAGCAGTCAACTCTGTCTCTCCAAATCCCTTCCGTTTTCTCTGTGATACATATTCAGGGAAATGAGAAGAAAGTGGTGGAGAAGGGATGGAGGGTCCAAATCTAATTTAAGTCGGCACATCAGGCCAGGGGCTTATTTAGCCCAAGGTCTGTTGGCTGCAAATGGGGCCTCAGGGAAGGCACTTGGCATGGGACATTGGGAAGAGTTGCCATTCCTGAGGCCTGGGTACAATATGCTGTAATTAATATCTGCGAGGAATTAGGGAGGATTTGGAGAGAAAATGGCCTTAGCTTAAGTTAAACAGCAACGTGATCTGAGCTTCATTAGACTAAATGGATGGTGATTCCTTGCAGCAGTGGGGTGCGGTGGCCGGCAGCAACTGTCCTCTCTGTCCCTGTTTACCCAGGCAGCATCAGGGGAGACCACCCTAATCCCGCACCCACAGCCTGAGGCATCATCCGCAGCATCAGGGCTCTGGGAAAGGCTCAGAGCTCTCACGTGGATGCTTCAGCCCTGCTTAGGCGCTGGTCTTAAAGTCCTCTCTGACGAGGGCAGAGGAATCCTCTCTTCCTCCCCAGGGATCAGATATCAGGGGAATTAAGCAAGAAACAGGATCCAAATCCTCCATTTCCTCTCTAAGCTGCCTCTTGCACAAGCGGGTGCCTCCACGTTGGTCCCGTGGGTGCAGCACCCCTCTGCCTGACCTGGCCTGGCCCCAGCTGTGGCTGTCACCCCTCACCCGTGTCCCCGCGTGAGCTGGCAGCTTGAGCAAAACGCCCGGGTGCGGGAGGGTGGCTCTTCTCCGGGGTCAGAGACACGGTGCTGCTTTGGGGGTCTTTCTTTTTGCTATTTTGCAGTCAAGCGGGATATTGTCAGCAGAAAGTCTGGACTGTGGGTCCAGTGGTGGGAGAGGAGGAGGAGGAGGAAGGTGGGTGCCAGGGCTCCTTCATACAGTGAAAGCATCGCCTTTGCCCCCCATCCACCCCGGACCCTGCTGCCGGCTGGGGATTGCTGCAAACCACTTGGCTGCAGAATTAGCCCCCAGGGTGGGAGGAGAGGCGCTTTCTGCTGCCCCAGCCCTTGCTCCTGCTTGTGCTGCCTGGGGCATCACCGCCCCAATTCCTGCAAAATGAGGCTGCAGGACCAGTTTCCCCATCTTGCCCCTTGCTCATGCCCACATGCTCTCCCTGCAGCCGCTCTCCCAGGAGACCCAGAGCCAGCTCTCCCTCCCCTCGATGCCGCAGCTCTGCCTGCTTCTCCCTCGCCTCCTCTTCCTCGCCACACGCCGCTGCACACGGCGGCCGCGCTTTGCATTCCACCCTGTGCAGGTTGGCCTGAGCTCTCCTTCCCTCTGCCAAAGTCAACACGGCACCGGCGACGCGCTCAGCCCAGTCCCGGTGCTGACGGTCCCCCAGCCGCCAATCGACAGGTAGGAAATAAACAATGTCAGAAAGATAAACAGAGTAAATACAGCCTTGGCTATTTCATTTCAGAAAATATTTGCAGAAGAGGTGCGCCCATCCCGCCCGGCGTGAGTCAGCGGCCGGGCAGGGTGCGGCTGGTGGGGGGACGGCGGCAGGACCCTGCCCGTGCCCATGGGGAGGCTCCAAAGCCGGTACTGGGGGTGCAGCACCCACCTTTCCCTGGCACTTCTTCTCTGTGCCTGTAAAGGGGCACCCGGTGCTTTCTGCCCCGTGGGCCATCCATTTGCACCAAAGCCCTTGGGCAGGGGGGTGGTGGGCACCCATGGGTCCATGAAGAGGGAGAGCTGCCTGCTCCTGCAGACCCTGCTCCTTCTCTCTGTGGGTCACCCCACACCAGAGTGGGTGTCAGGACCCTTGGGTGGCCCCCCAGCTCCCTGAGGAGTCCCTGGGAGACGCTTGCTCTGCAGCCCCCAGTGCAAAGCTGCAAAGCGAGGGGATGCTTCGTTTGGTGGTTGCTGAGTTTGTGGAACCAGGAACCCAGAGTCCAGCTCCTAAGCCATCTGGAGGGGCTTGTGAAGAGCACCACCCGGGACCACAGCGGGGGCTGACCACAGTGACCCCGCAGACAGCATCGGGAGCAGCCAGGGCAGCCGGTGTGGCCGGGAGATGTTCTGCAGTAATCCGGGTGCTTAGCACCATGATTTATCTTGCCTTGATCACAACTTGGCTTTTTCCTTCTCTCCTCACATCTGGCCACATGTGCCCTGTGACAGCGCTGCCTGCCGCAGCACCCCCGTGCCTGCAGACCATGTGCGCCCCACTAATTGGCGGTGATGAATGAGGGAAGGAGCGGAAGTGTGGCTCGCATCCCAGAATACAGGTCTCGGCGTGACAGTGACAGATCGGCCTCCTCGGACCCGACGAGGAGCTCAGGCTGGGCTGCTTGCTCGGGCACAGCCTCTGGGGACCCGCAGAGGAGGTCCCAGGAGAGCACCAAGCTGCCCCATGGCCCTGCTCGGGGCAGACAAGGGATGAATCCGATTTGCAAGGGCAGGTTGTGGATGCTGCAGAGATGCTTCCCCTGCTCCCTCCCAGGTCTGTGGGGCTTGTGAGCTTAACCCCTCCATGCATCATGCAGAGCTGGTGCGAGCTGGTGGGGCTGCACCAGCTTCCACGGAACAAGTCTGCTCTGCTGCAGCCAGGTCCTGGGATGCTGCACCTTTAGTCTCCATCCAGAGATCGGGATGGCTCAAGGGGGTAGGACAGCAAAGGGAGACTTGCCTTCCTCCTTGCTGACTTGGGCTGTCCAGGGAGGGTGGCAGAAATCAGAGGGCTTGGGAAAACTCCTATAAAGCAGGGGTAAATTCCTAAAAAAACCATTTGGGAAATTCCTTGAAACATTGGGGGTGTTCCTGAAGTGCAGATGAAAAAATCCTGGAAAGCACAAAGAAAATCTTCAGAAATCACCAGGAAAATTGCTAGAAAGGTCCTCATCTGAGGCATTTCTAGAAAGCAGTGGAAAAGTCCGAGAAAAGTCCTAGACTGAGTTTTTCCTAGATGAGGAAGTTTCTGAAAAGCATTTGGAGAATTTCATAAGAAGATTCTAGACTGAGGAATTTCTTGAGAGCCCTTATTGGATTCTTGAAATGCATTGGGATGCTCTTAGATAGGTTGTAGATAGGAAATACCAGAAAACTCCTGAACAGCAGAGAACTCCCAGGAAAACTGGAAAATTCCTGGGAAGTTTCTAGGTGGAGGAAGGTCAGTGAAGCTCTAGGGCATTCCTTGAAATGTTCCAGGTTGAAGAAGTCCTATGAAGCCCTTGAATACTCCTGGAAATGCTCTAGACACCAGTCATAGAAAGACCTGTGAAAAATGTAGAAAGGCTTTAGACTGAGGATTCCCTAGGAAAATATGGAAAATTCCTAGAAAACAGTGGGGCATTACAAGAAGGGAGCTAGATGAAGGATTTAAGAGTAGCACCCCCTCCTCAAATTTATAGCCCTAAAAAAAAAAACTCTCTAAAAACTGTTGACATGAGGATACCTAGAAAGCTCCAGAAATTATCTGGGAAGTTCCAGGTGAAGGACTCCAATGTGGTGCTCAGCTTGACCCTCTTCACTTTTCTTTTCCTCATCCATAAGCTCTTCATCTTTCATGGAAAGCCGTACAGAACTCATGGGACATGACTTTCTTGTCTCACAGACCTCGATGTGTTGTTTGATTGCGATGGTCAAACAGACGTGGCACATCAAAGGGCTCTGCCGGGAGAGGGAAGAGCTGCCTCTTGCAAGGGCCGGGCAAACTGTTGGGCCGGGTTCATCGCTCGGTGCAAGCACCAGCACGGCCCGAGCCCCGGCAGGATTTATGTGGAGCTGATCGTACGTTTGCTTGCTGTCCGTTCTTGGGCTGCTGAGCTGACCCCAGGGTGCCATCAGGGTGGCGAGGGGTCTCTTCCGGTGATGAGTCCCACAGTTCGACGAAGCCACTTTGTGGGAAAAATATTTCTACTCCTTCGCATGAAAGCTTTTGTTTAAGGAGTGCGCTGTCAATTTTTCCATTCATTCTTTTGTAAACCTCCATAATTTTCAGTTATTTGTCTCTTCACCCTCTTTTCCAGGCCATGGGGTCCTGGTCCATTTTAATGTTCTCCGTCCAGGTGCTATACCAAACCTTTGACCAACGTTTCGATGCTTTTCTGCACCTCCTCTTCTGTTTATGGCATAGGTCAGTTGGAGTGGAGCTGCAGGAGCTCCACAGCTCCAGATGAAGGAAAAATGACATTTTCTCTTTTGTTCTCTCTTCTGCCTGTAAGAGTTCTTAATATTCCACTTGCCTTTTTTGACTCTCACTAATGGTTGAAAGGATGTCTTCAAAGAGCTCTCTGCAATGTCTCCAAGATCTCTTTAAAGACCAGTAATTGCTGATACGGAGCCCGTCGCTGTGCATGTACAGTGGGGGTAATGCTTTTCATGTTCATTACTTTGCAATTATGAATAGTGAAGTTCATCTGCCATTTTATTGCCCTGTTCTGCATGATCATTACATTTCTCTGCAATTCTTCAGCGTCAGCATTAGATTTGGCTGCCTGAATAATTTGGTGCCACGTACGAGCTCGCTGCTTCTCTGCGCTCTCCCCTCTCCTGGATCATTTCTGGGAGGGGACCAGCGGAGGTCCCTGGCCAGGCTCCTGCAGGACCTTGCTGAAAGTCCTCTCCACTGCAGAAACAGGCTGTTCACGCCGAATCCTTGCCTGCTGTCTTTAACCAGTGATTAATCTGCAAGACCTTCTCATTTAACCCGGGGCAGCTCTCTTTCCTCACCAGCCTCTGCTGAGTGACCTTGTAGAAAGCTTTTAGAAAACCCAACTATTGCACAGCAACCTCTCTGCTCAGAATGTCTTCCAAGAGCTGAGCTCAATTACTCTAATTGCACTGGCATTACAGCACGGTTGGATGCAGACAGACCTGCCCCGGCCCCGCGAGCTGCCGCGGGGCAGCCAGGCTCACCCAGGGGCCACCACACGGGGACCACAGCTGCTCGGGGACAACTCCATCCCTGCCAGGACTCAGTGTTCACCCCGCTTTCCTCCCAGAGCATCTAAAGCTGGAGATTTTGCAGGTCTCTCTCCGCAATGGTGCATGAGCTAAGTGGCCTGGAAATTCAGGGGATGGGTGCTGTGCTCCTCAGGGCTCTGCTATACAGCTTCAGCCCGGCCAGAGAGGAGCTGGGCTGGCCAAGAGTGATGCTCCTTCTTTAACAGCTTCCAGGAAGAGCAGCACAAGATTAGCAGAAGGTAGAGAAAGGTAGAGGGGGATTTTGGAAAAGCTCCTTGGGCTTGACAAAAAGCTCATGAGGTGCTTCCACTGCTGTCAATGGTACCCGCTCCTTCGGCCAACACCCCTCCGAGGTCAGACAGCTGGGAGGAAAGGGGTGGCCGCAGGGCCTCTTTTTCCCAATTTTTCTCTCTTCTTGAGCGAGGAGCTTGACAGGAATGGGCTTAAAGTAAACAGAAGAGTCCCTGGCGGGGGATGGCCAGTGGTTCAGCAGAGCTGGCAGAATTTGCTGAGGTTGGCGCTGCCATGGACAGGGAGGATTAAGCGTGGGATAGTTAGCTGGGCTTTCCCAGCATCCATAGGATGTTAGTTTTCGGACTTCATCAATAAGGCTCTTCTCCTGCGACTCCCAAAGATGTTTATGAAAGAGATACAGGAAGGGAGGAAGATCAAACCTGCTTTAGCGAGGCCTTTCTGGCTTTATCTGTGGTTTATGAGGTGACCAGACCTTGGCGGCTCTGTTTTAACTTGTTTTGATCTGGCTATGCTTTATGACTGTTATTCTGAAATGTTTTGACAGGAGCGAGCCTCACCCGTCTGGGCTCCTCCACGGGTGCTGCATCTCCCTGCTGCGGGGAGTCTCGGGGCCACGCTCCCCGGCTGTGGCCGGGAAAGTGCTCTGACTGCCTGGCGTTTCCCTAAAAAAAGGCAAAACGCAGAGGGAGTCGCCGGGCAGATGATGCCAGCTCCGGTGATGCTGCAATCTGGGTCCGGTTTTGCCAGGGAGGACTTGAGTTGCTCGTGGCGCTTCGCTTCCCCTCCTCGCTTGTGCCGAAGAGCAGAGGGTGCATCAGGCTCGTGCCAAATACCTGCATTTAGGTTAATTTAGCTTTTCTTCTCATCTGCACTGGCAGTGGGGTGACTGCAGTTAACGTGATTGAGTGATGTGGGGATGGCACTGAAGGGGCTCAGGTGTCCCGGGTGCAACAGCTCGGTGTTAGGGCTGAGCCCACCTTGGGTGCTGGGGACGCTGGGGAAGGGACGCGGGCAGGCTGCTGCTCCCCCAGACCCTCTGCCTGGAGGCCACTCTGCCAGAAGTGAATGTGCCTGCTCTAACCGGTGTGTTTGGCAGCCTTTTTCTTCATGGTGCTTGTTGTTAGAGGGGCTTTCTGAACCTCCCAGCAATGGTTTTCCAACAGATATTTGGGCTTTCAGGTTGGGGTATTTTTTTCCCCCAAAATTGTCTTCTGTTTGCACACATTTCATCCTTTTTTTTTTTTCGGTTAAAAAAATCTCCAGCTGCAAACCACATTTCTGGGAGGAAAAATCCTTTGTATTTCCAGAGAAAATTGGAATTTATTTTCAGTAAATCATACTTGTTTTTATTTAATTCTTTTGCGGACAATACTCAAAGATGGCATCAGAGCTGCTGGCTGGCTCTGGAGAAAAGTCAGATTTACCCATCGGCAGGGGCAGCGGGGTGAGCTGTGCTGCTGTTTGCCGAGGCCGAGGGAGCTGCAGGGAAATACCAGTGGTTTCCAGGGACCGGTGAGGTTACTTTAGTGGCAGACACCTTCCCCATCTCCTGTTTACAGTCATCAAAGCACAGGCAGCGCAGCACAAATAACCGTATGCCATGCACAGGGAGTCGCCAGCGTGCGCCGCAGCTGTTTATTGCACACCTGAGCGATGTGATGAATCCTCGTGGGTATTGAACAGGTCCCCAGCTCAGAGGATGGAGTCCCCAGGGGCTGAAGCCACAGGGGAAATAAAAGTTCATCCTGCTTGCCCATCAACAAAGGTTGCTTATCGCAGCAGCCGGCGTCCTGGCACGGGATGGAGGCAGGCAGCGGCGATGCTGGGGCAGCGGGGACCAGGCTGCAGAAGGGAGGCAGCCCGGACCAGCATCGGCTGAAGAAGCCGGGCCGAGGGAGGGCTGCAGGTGCGGGGGGGAGGGCAAGCTCTGGCACTGGGCGCTTGGCAGCGTGCTGCAGGGCTGGTCCTGCCTGGCGTGCGCGCAGCCCTGTTACTAGAAAGCTGGCATTGGCTTATCCGGATCAAGTACTGGCTCCCTGGTAATTAAGGATGTGTTGACATTAAAAGCCCGATATCTCTATTTTGTTTAAGCATGCTTATGGACTAAAACCACCCTGCTTTGTTATTAGCTTTGTGGAACGGCGTGTGCAGCGGGTGATTAGAAGATGAGTGTAAAATTGCCTCCTGCTAATTTATGCAGATTTCCTCCCTTCTTTCTGGGCGCTGCCGCCCGCTCCCCTCCCGGCCGTGCCAGCTGCTGGACCCCTCCAGCCCCCTGCCAACACGTGGAGGCACCCTGTTTCAGGGGTGCCTCGGTCTCCAGTGTCGGCCGCGGGCGTAAGACCCACGACATGGGATTTGCAGTGACCTTTCTGCATCGCCGGTGCCTGTTGCAGCCGGCAGCCCTGCCGCCGGGGTGCTGCGTGCGGCTGCAGCAGGGCGGTTAGCCGCATCCCTGCATGAGGCAAGGTGGAAGGAAGGAAGATCGTCAGGCAGCAAGCTGCAGCTGCCGTTTACATCTCAGTGGGTGTTTTCTTCATTAAAATGCTGTGGGAAGAGGTTACCTCGCCTGCCTCGGTGTTTATTACTGCTGAGATGGAAGCAGAAGCCCTTTGTCAGAGAGAATGTAAAGTAGTTTTGGCTGCAAGGGCTTTCTGTGTGCCGGCGAGGGCACTTGGGCATCAGGCCATGTGTGTATCAGTGCCCGTGGTAATACAAAGGCTTTCCCCTTTGGCACGGGGAGGACGGGGAAGGGGACGCCTCCAGCCCCTCACCCTGCCCACCCTCCTGGGGGCAGAGCCGGCTCCCTGCCCCCTGCCCTGGTCCCCGAGGTCTGCGCTGCTTCGCCCTTTCTGCAGGTTTGGCTTTCGGACAGTCTGGCCTTTAAGTGGGCTGCCCTGTATGCGAAGCTGAAAGTCTCTTTTGATGGCTGAACCTCTGCCTGTGTCTGTCACTTGTGTTTCTGAGCCACTCTCTGCAAGGACCCCTTTGGCCCCCCCATATCTCGCTCAGCATCGCTTCCCCGGCAGTGGCCGCAGGTAGGTTATTGCCAGCAATTATCATCTGCCTCGCAGGTACAGTTGCTTTTGATCTGCTGCATCACTGGAAAAAAAACCCAACATCTCTCTCTGTCTTTATTTTGTTTCAAGCATCGTTTATTGGAGGAGCAGCACCTTCTGGTGCAGGGGTGTGCAGGCAGGGTGCCGGGGCTGTGCCACCCGCCATCCATCCACCCTCCGAGCAAAGGGCTTGGGGGCACCTGGGGGGGTGGGAGGGCTTGGGTTGGGGGCAGCAGGGACCCTCCGATTCTCCCGTGGCGTGGGGCTCCGCACAGCCGGGCACCCAGCCGGGCTCCCCCTGCCCTCCCGCTGCTTTCCAGGCAGGGCTTATCTGGGCTGGACATGCTTTAGAGGCACTGCTGAAATGGATGCTGCTCACTGAACTCCCTAATTGCTTCTAGTTGTAGAGTTATTAAGGAACAAGATTTAAATAATGTCGGAGGTGGGAAAAAAAAGCGATATAAATGAGCTGAAGGAGCTGGCAGAGAAGCTTCCCGTAGTGCCTAGATGAGTCTTAGCAGCAGCAGAGAGTTACGGCGAGGAGTCGTTGGCAAACCTCCCCCTTTCGGAGGGCTGCAGCTTTCCTATTTTTCCTCCAAATCTGCTTCACGTTTAGGCAAATGCTCTGAAGATTGTCCATGAATAGTCATGCAAGAACTGCCTGCGCTTGTGAGCTGCCTGTGCATCGGCTGCCTTCGCTTCCCACAGGTATCCCAAAAAAATGAGTTTCCTGGCAGAAAGGAGATGAGAAAAAGTACAGGATTTTCCTTGAATATTCCTTATTATTCACTGAAGGCTTGTAGACACTAGTTCATGCTTGCGCTGAAGATCTGATAGGAACAGCAGCGTTTGCCCAATTATGGAGTGGAAACGATACTGGGGGGTTTGCAGCCAACTGGAGCCAGCTCCCGCGGTTCAAACGGCAGAGCCTGGTAGAAAACACCCTGCCAGGCAGGGAGCAACCGCTGTCGGGCGCAGGACTGCCCTCGCTCTGCTCTTGGCAGATCCTTTCTTCTTGTGTGCGTGTGGGTGTCTAAATCTGAGGGGGAAGAAAAAAAAATCATGATTATCTGGGGGAAATCCAAGAGCAAAAAGAAGGCAAAATCCTTCGGAAAAACTTCCCTTGATCACAATTCGGCATACTCAGAGGGTCGGAGAATAAGAGATGAATTGCGGGAGCGCCTTGACTGATGGAGACAGATCATAAGATTCATACTAAGCAAACATGCTGAAAAGGGCATTAGAAGAAGCACTCATTATCTGCTTCTCCAGAGTGCTAATTGGGGTCACGGCGTGATTTTTGGAAGGTTGGTGCTGCGAAACCCGGTGCGAGCCAATTGCTCTTTGCATAGCGAACAGTTGTGTCTGGGTGACGGAGGCCCTCCGGTGAGATGACAGATTCACCCAGGGCTTCAAATTCCTGCCAATAATTGTCTCTCACAGCAGAAAGGCGCTTGGTAGAAAAGACATTTCCCTGCCCTGAGGTTTCTAGAAGTTTCTCTGGAGCCGGATGTCAATATTTCAAATATCAAATGAACACAAAGCAGTTGGCTGCACATTTCTGCCCGCTGCATCCACCAGTCCTGCCAGCCATCCCATTTCTGTGGCACGCTTGATTAGAGTACGGAACTCAATTCTTTCGGTGGAAACACAGGAAGAAAATGTCTCAAAGAGGAGGAAAATGGGAAAGAAATGGGAAAAAAATGGGATGCTCGCAGGGCAGGAGCTCACAGGCCCTCAGTGTCTCTCCCATTTAGGAGCCAAATGTTCTGGGCTTGGGACCTCCTTCCCCTTCACTGAATAAACCCATCGCTGAACCAGAATCTGCCTGGCCTGATCCCAGAAATGCTGTTGCCCATCTTTGAAGCTGGGGAAAAACACCAACAGCAACAAAGAGCCGAGATCCCTCCAGAGAAAAAAATAAAAAAAAAAAAGAAAAAAAGACATCAACAGCTCTGCTGTTTCCTAAGATTATCTTTGCATTTCCCACAGCAGCCCAGCAAAATCTCCTCTATCCCCGGGCTCGGTGCAGCGGCTGGCAGGGCAGATGCAGCACCCCACGGCACCCCGGCGGCTCACAGCCGCGTTGCAAGGCTGGATCGGGGACAGCCGCGGTGACAGGGGAGCTGAGCACCCGGGGGGTGGCAGGGGTGTCCCCCGGCTCACGGAGAGGCAGCGCCAGCAGGGTGCCGGCCATGGGAACCGCTGCCGGAGGCTGGCGGGGAAGGGGGTCCTCTGAACCGGGCCGGTACCTGCCGTAGATGCAGCTCATTAAACGACTGGCTGGAGGCGAGACAGACAGATCGCTTGATAAAGATGTGAAGCGAAATAGAGGGTAAATACAGTAATCTCCAGAACTTCCCACCAGGGTGTTAGCGTTGAGGTTGTAAATACACTGAAATCAAAGACTCATAAAACATGCAAATTGCTCTCTGTGTGTTTGTCTGTCTCCTTCCCATGTCTTTGCCCCTCACCCCTTTCCTCTGAATTTCTATCTTTCTATCTCTCTTCTTTCCATGTTCTCTTCTCCACTCCTGATGAGCCTGTTAGGGCGAGGGAGGGAGTCTTTAAAAGACATTTTTGTGGTTCTGGGCAGCAAGTCAAGAAAAATCTGCGTTTTTTTCCCGCCACCCTGCCCCCTTTCCCGTTCCAGACTCAGGGACACGTCACCCCAAACCTACACAGCCATCAAAATAAACATTAATTAAGATATTTTCAGTGATGTTCGCTGTCACAAATTACCAGCCCCACAAAAGAAACGCTGCTGTGCAACTGCTCATGATGTCAGTTTATTCCTTTTGCGATTGCTGAGATAAAGCATCGTTTCTCCGCTTTCCTCTTCTGCCTTTCTCCCCATCCTGCTCTGTGCCGGGAGCCAGTGTCTCAGCGTGGCTGGAAAAGCAACGCCGCTGCCACAAACTCCCGGACTGCATCGGCAAAATCTGTGGCGGTGCACGGAGCGATGGTCCAAGAAGGCAGCATGACACCATCATCTGCCTAAATGGGAGGATTTTATAGCCTTGGTGCCCTGTGGGAAACTGGGGTCCCCTCCAGCGTGGCTGGGGATGGGCTGTGGGGTGCAGAGGTGCCAGGGTGCGAGGATGCAGGGGTACAGGGATGCAGGGGTGCAGGAATGCAGAGATGCAGGGGTGTGGGGTGCGCAGAAGCAGGGGTGCTGGGGTGCGAGGATGCGGGAATGCAAGGAAGCAGGGGTGCAGAGGTGCGGGGGTGCTGGATGCTGGAGCTCGCTGGTCTGGGGCAGTGGCGACGGTGCTGGTGGGGCCGCGCAGCCGCATGGGGAGGCAGCGTGGGCCGCCCGGCGCAGGATGGCTGCCAGCGAGCCGGAGCTGGCAGGGCAGGGTGGGGAAGCAGGAAAGGGAGCCCCGCTCCTCCTCCCCTCGGGGAGAGCTGTGGCTCTCGGCGGGAGGGTTGTGAGTACACACAGACTCTCTGGAGCCTCCCATGTAAATCCTGGCAGGACCCAGCCAGCTCTTAGCTCATTCACGTGAGATCACCGTCTTGTTTGGGGCACTTGCGCGGGTAGGTACGTGCTGGGATTTCTGTGGGGACCCTGCCCTGGGGGGCTGCCCATGAGCTGGGAGCTGGGAGAAGAGTTCAGCCCATCCAGTCCTTCTCCCTCCTGGTTCCTCCTGCAGCGGCATCATGACTATGTGGCCATGCACAGCTGTCCCCCAGCCTCTTCCAGCCAGCTAGCAGGAACCCAGTGTCATGCTGAAACACAGGCTCTAACCCTGGGGACGGAAGGTCTAACCCTGGGGACAGCAGATCTGACACAGAGGATGGCAGGTCTGACCCTGGGGACAGCAGGTCTGGCCCTGGGGACAGCACCGCTTTTATTTGCTGCCTTGGCCAAGGGGCAGAGGCTGCGGCAAGCGGGAGAGCAGCCCCAGGAGCAGCTGAGGTGTGATGCCCCGGGCACCTCTGCCGGCAGCCGCGTGCCCCGGCACGACGCCTGCATGGTGCAAAGCACGGCCTCCAGGATCCCGGCAGTTTCCCCTTGGGTAGGATACGGCCTGAGGTCACCTTCTGTTCTTCTACCACCCTCAATCGTTTTTCCTTTGGTGTTAAAACCTTGTGGGATATTTGCATGCAGTTGTGACTTCCCCTAGCCGCTACCAGTCCAAAGAAAACAGATCCATGTGTTTTAAAATCTCGGCTTACATACCATTCCTCCAGCTTCTGCTCCTTTTTGGGGCTTTTCCTTCTTTCGGTGGATCAGTGACCTGAAAATGCACTTTATGTTTTCCCTGGGAGAGGCAGATGAGGAGAGCTCCGGCATAGCTGCATATTAAACCAGAGCTGCCGCCGCTGCCGTCCCCAGCAGCTTTTGCTGAGCTGCTGGCTGCTGCTCTCCCCCCTCCGACAAGTTTTTAATCACTCGCCCCAGATAGATTCGATTAGATTTTTTCCCTCCTAACAAAATCATTAAGTTTCCTGTACGTATTTCCAGCCATTTAGGCCCCTTTCATGTTTCTCCTGTGGAAGCATGCACAGCCCCGCGCATCGGGGGTATCCGCGGGAATTTCATTGACAAGCTGCTTATCTTCCCTGCCAGGTCATTAACATGCTGTTTACGCGTTCTGCCAGGTCATTAAGGAAGATGTTAATGAATGACCTCTGCAGTACCCCATTAGATACTCCACCTCCTGCCTCCTCCAGCAAGCTCTGCACAAGTGGGCAGGCTGCTACCTTATACACATATATGTATTCCCACCGTATTGCTGTTGGGACGTATTACTGTGCAGTTTAGGGCTGCTCACGCTCCAGCCAATTTGAGTCATTTTCATTATGTTTTCTACAATATTGTTCAAAGAGCTAAAAATAGGTCCCTGCTGCTTCTCACCCGTCGCCGTTACTCTTTAGGAGAGCGAGGCAATCTACTTCTGGCGGGGACTTTTAGCATGCATTGCTTGGCTTTCAGTAACCTCTGGATGCCCGGGACCCTTCTCCCCCCGGTTTTCCTCCTTTTGCGTTTTAGGGCCATGCCAGCCACCTGCCAGGGATACAGTTTTCGGCATCGCTGCCCTCTCCCCCTTGGCAGCCCACCAGCTCCGCTCCTCTGCTCTCCCCCTTGTCCAGGGCACAGCCAAAGAAATGGATTTGCTCCCAACATGGCGAGATGGGGAAATGATTTGTCCTGCCCCGGGGAGAATCGCGCGCGAGGGATGTGCGGGACGCAGCCTGCCCGCATGGTGCCAGCCCGGCCGGCGGCGGAACTGGCAGCTGCCGCTTCTCTGCTCCACTCGTTCCTCGCAGAAGGCAGAGTGAAGCGGTGAGTTCAGCCTCTCTCACCCATTTCTGAGGCCTCATTAATTTAAGCCAATATTCTTTCCTCCCCAGAGGTCCTGATGAAAGAGAGCAACTCCATTGAAGATGCTTAAGCATTAAGCCTGTGCTCAAGTTCCATTAAAGTGCCTGATGAAAGCGGTGAATGGCTGGGCTCAGGACAATGCTAAGTGCTTTCCTGAATCAGGTTCCCTGACTTCCCAGCGCCTGTGGCTGCACACCGAGCTCCTGCTTTCTGCCACTCTTCTTCCCCGCAGCCCCTGGCCGGACCCTTGTTCAGTCGCCTTGTACATTTTCTTTTTCTTGCGGGGATTCTTTTCTTTTTTTTTCCCCTCCCTCCTGTTTTTTTAAACCTCAAATCCATGAGTGGCCACTTCTGAAGTGATAAAAATCTTATTCCTTGCCTTTGTTTTTTTTCCAGGCAATTGTAGCTTACAACACCTTAATTATCGCGTCTCTGAAAACTGGTTAAAGATTTTAATACTTCCTTCCCCGGACCATTATGCAGTAGACTGCTCAGCCCCATAAAATGTGCCTTCTGGAACCCGATCGCCTTGTGCTGCTGCATTTCCCTGCTCGGTCCTTGCCCCGACGGTTCAAGTGCCTCCAGCTCCCCCCTTGTCTCTCCCCCCGCTCCTCCCTGGCACCCCGGGCAGGTGGGAAGCGCCAGAGGCGATGGCAGGGCTGCAGGCAGCCGTAGCAGATTTTCGGTTAGAATATGGGCTTTTAATTTAAATCATATTACACAGCAAGTGAATATGTTGCATCATTTTAATCAGCCAGCACATCTGCAGAAGGTGCAAGTTTCCAGGAGTCGGAGCGCAGGAATGATGGTATAAATCACGACGAAGGCACATCCTTGACATCACCTTCATTTCTGCATGTGATCCTCTGATTTCGCAGCGCGACGCTGGCTTTCTGGCACCCGTTTTGCCTAGCTGTTTGCTATTTAATAGGTACAAGGCTTGTCAGACATCAACACGCATCCGATGTCCTGGTGTTTCAAAAATCCCTCTGTTTTTTGGTGTTTTTTTTTCAAGGAGGGTTGGATTAATCATGAATTTTGGCCCCAATCTGCGCGGGGCTGTCTCCCTGGAAAGGCTCTGCTCAGGGAGAGGGGCTGCGCCTCTCTGCAAAGGCGTTTGGGACACACGTGCTGCGCGAGTTCAGCCCGGTGAGACCTCATCCTTTTCATCCCAGAAAATAGTTAGGGGGAAAATCTACCAGGTCCCACGGTGCCCATGCCTTTGGGATGAGCAACGTTTATTCCCCACCGATTTTTATTTAGGTGAGTTTTAAATAACTCCAACACTTCCCTGGAGGAACCATCCCACAGCCGAACAGATTTCAGCACTAAGCAGTTTTTCCTGGTGTTCAGCCTAAATTTTCTTTTTGCTCTGTTTTATCCCATTACTCTTTTGCTATAAAATTTCTCAGGTAATTTAAATATGAAGTGGCTGTGGAATACATTTTGGGATGCAGATCATCATTTGATGAGGGTGTGATTGTGCATGGCAAGAAACCGCAAGCCGTGGCTGCTCTGGAGGAGGGTGGGGGGTGATGGTGCGCTGCCGGAGAGCCGCAGAGATTGGGGGTGATACCAAAGCGCGTACAGTAATGTCTTTCTCGCCTTGTCCCTTTAGAATGAAGCAGGTGGGGGTGAATCCCCCAGATCACCCCCCAGAATTGCATTATCATTTTAATTTAGGTTTCAAGGGAGGTGGAAGAGGAAGGAGATGGAAGCCAAGAGACCAGAGTACACACGTACCGACGGCGTGGGAAGAGGACAGTGTGATGTACGGGCAGGGGAAGCACTAAGGTGCGCGTGCATGTGGCACAAGGCAACTCCTGGGCCCCCCGAATATGAAGAATGCAGAAATTAAGTGACGCCCTTTTTTCTCCTGCAGCCTCCCGCCCCCACCCCAGGTTGTAGGCAAGGAATCTGGGGGAGCGCCAGGTCCGTGGGCTGCTGGAGACCCCTGCACCCCTCCTGGAGAGGGAGCCCGGCACAGCGTTACCCTCCCGGGAGATGGGAGGGAGCCTGCGTGGGAGCCGAGTCCCCTGAAACTCGTGACACCCGCAGACATTTAATAGGCCGGGCAGCTGCCCCTGCTCAGGACATCAAAGGCAGCCAGAGCCGCCCTTCGCCGCCGGAGCGGAGAGTGGGGGCCAAGTCCCGCATCGCCTCTTCTGCATCCAGAGCTGCGTGACACCGCGCCTGCGGCTCGCTCTGCTCCCCCCGGGGCTTTGGGTGGCTGTGCCGCAGGAGAATGCCCTGCACAGCTGGTCTGGGGCTGCGCTGCATGTGTACTTGTATTCGCCCCCCACGCTTGTGCGCGCATACGTGCCCTTGGCGTGGGATCATATAAGCGCTGCTTCCACTGATGTATGGCATGCGAATCCTCCGGACAGGTGGGAGGGCTGGGGCCGGCGCAGCGGGAGCCCCCTGATCTCTGAACTTTAGCCAGGGCTGCTAGCAGGTGCGCTCCAGCCGTGCACGCTCCAGCCGTGCACGCTCTCTGTGCGTGCTCTCTCCGTGCACGCTCGCTCCGTGCACGCTCGCGCTGCGCACACCCTCCATGCGTGCTCCTTCCATGCACGCTTTCTCCACGCGCCCTGTCTGTGCGTGCTCCCTCCGTGCACGCTCTCCACGTGCACACTCCACGCATGCTTGCGCCACGCACGCTCTCCGTGCGCGCTCTCCCTGTGCGCTCCCCTGCCTCTCCGGGGAAGGCGCCGTGCCCGTGGCCGGGTGCAGCACACAGGGACGCCCGTGCCCATCCTGGGAGCGTGCTAGGGAAGAAGAAGGGCGGACAAAGGGACGGGAGACATGAATCCCGGTCGCTCCCTGAGCTGACAGGGGGGCACGGGAAGGGCGGCAGCTTCCCGGCCACTTCTGTCCTTCGTCTGTCTCCTCGTGAGAGCACGAGGGTCGCTCACAAGGCCTGGGATTCTTGGAGGACAGGGTGTTGTTGCCCCCCTGCCCCATAACCGCTTAGAGATCCCGACCTCGGCCCCCCAGGGCAGCAATCCCTGCCCGCACTGCTCCCGTCCGGAGCTCAGCCCATTCCCCCAGTGTCACTGGTGCAGCTGAGGCTGGGACCCATTTTCCAATTGGTTCACTGTTTTTTTTACCCAGACCCATCTGAGGAATCGCTCTGGTTCGGCACCACCAATTTCCTTACTAGGGCTGGGTAGGAAAAGCAGGATTTTATCCTTGAGTGACTTTACTGGGTGGGTGTTCCCTGCCCGTAGGAGCGACACCGGGAAGGGTTGGGAAGGGGTTTTCCCGTTCTTCCAGAGCGGTGCCTGCCTCTCTGAGATGCACACCGCTATGGATGAGACCTCTCCCCACACCGGGGTGCCTTTCCCACCTCAGGACTGTTTGGCCTGGTGTCCGTGGAGACATTCCCACATGGGCAGCGGCAGTACACCGGGTGTTTACCAGCACCCAACCCTCCCGGTGTGCCGGGGGCGGCCGTGCCACTGGAACCCACAATAACGTGGCACAGGGTGACCTTTGGATGCTCATTAGTGACTCTGCCTGTCTGGGCCGGTTACCCTCATCCCTGGGATGAACCAGCACCAAACTGGTCTCCACTGGTTGGAGGCGGGGGGGTCCAGTCCCGAAGCGATCCCAAAGCGATCCTGCCTCCCGCTCCCCCTGCCCATGGGGGCGGTTTGGGCACAAGGGGGACACGGGTACGGCACCCTCCTCCTGAAGGATTCCTGGGCTCTGGATCCCCACCTGAGCCTGTGCCGGGAGAGCCGGCATCGCCATGGCAACCGCTCGTGATGTCATCGGCAGAGATGATGGGGCAGGGATAGCATGAAACGGGCAGGCAGCAGGCAGGGCAGGCAGGGCAGGCACCGCTCGCCCATCTCTCAGCCCCAGGACCCAGCGGGGCCAGGGCAGGTCGCCCTCTCAATCCTCACTCCAAAAAATGAAAATAATAATATTTTTTTTCCTCCTTCCTCAAGTATTTTCATTGCTGTTGGATTTGGGTGTCATCAGACCAGTGCCCGCGCCCCGGGGAGCCTCCGCTCTGCTGCAGGTCAGCAGCAGCCGGCACCCCACGTCGGGATTTTATTTTATTTTAAAATGCAGAAACCTGACAAATCTCCACCCAAGTCTGACGGCAGCGTTTTGCCGTGGAAGGCGCCGGAGGAGAAATGCGGAAATAGATAAACAAAAAAAGCGATGGAGACAAACGTGTCTCGGGGGTGTTGCAGAATGAGTGCGTTTAACATTTTCTTAGTTGAAAGTGAACCGACTCCAGAGGGTTTTTTTCAATTTTTGTGACAGAGAGCAAACCGACTTGAATTGTAAAAATTTTCTTAATAAAAAGTGAACTGACTCCAGACTTAGCGTTGGGTTTTTTTTGGGGCGTGTGTGCGTTTGCTTGTTTTTTAAATTTTCATAATAGAAAGCAAACTGACTCTGGAGGGTCTTTTTAATTTGCTTAATAGAAATTGAACGGACTCCGATGTTTGGGGTTTTTTTTTTAATTTTTGTAACAGCAAGTGAACTGACTCAAGATTTAATTAAATTTTGTTAATAGAAAGAGATCTGACTCTGGAGTTTTTTTATTTATTTTTGTAATAGAAAGTGAAGCGACTCCAGAGTTTATATTTAGATTTTCTTAATACAAATTAAAGACTCCAAAGGTTTAGTTTTTTTTTATTTCTGTATTTCAGCAAACCAGCTCAAGGTTTGTTGTTTTTTTTCTAAATTTTCTTAAGAAAAAGTAAACTGACTTGGGAGTTGGTGGGGTTTTTTGGTTGTTTCGTTTGCTGTTTTTTTTTTTTTTAATTTTATTAATAGAAATTGAACTAACTCCAGAGAGCTTTTTTAATATTTTTGTGGTAGAAAGCAAACTGATTCCAGAGGTGATTAAAAAATTGTCTTAATAGGAAGCGAACCGATTCTGGAATTTGCTTTATTTCTCCCCACCCCCCTCTCAAAAATCTCAAAAAACTTTACAAAGGTGCCAAAACGCGGCAAAAAAAATCTCAAAAAACCCCTCTCAAAAAACTTTAAAAACCTCAAAAAAACTTTAAAAAAACCTCCATAAGCCTCCAAAGAAATCTCAAAAAAACCTCAAAAAAACTTAAAAAACCTCCGTAAACCTCCAAAAAACCTCAGAAATATTTTAAAAGATCCCCAAAACTCCAAAGAACGTC
>VZSZ01005428.1:42913-59861 GCA_013398815.1 Ibidorhyncha struthersii | reverse complement strand
GAAAATTAGAAGGTATGTAGAGCTACTTGTGTTCTCATTGTAATTGTGAAGGCAGAGCAAATACACAGTGAGACATCAGTGCTGGTAGGCCAGTTGTTGGTAATAGTGCTACCTTTGTTAAGTTTGCCAGCAGCTAGCAGTGGCTATCAGGGTGCAAGTAATTACATACCTTATGCTGGTGGAAGCATTTGAGTGTGGGCTTGTTCTTAGTTTGTGCTGGCAAAAGAGAATAACAGTGAAGAAGTAAAGCCATGGAATAAAACAAACATTGTACAAAATAAATAGTAATAAAAAGGAGATGCCTAGGAGAGATAAACAAAACAAAGAATTGCTGGAAGAGTAACCTACAACAGAGCCTGCTGATACATGTGCCTGCTGGCACATATTGCCTCTCCAACTGTGGTTATACCTCTGCAAAGTATCAGAGACAGGTTTGTTTAGGGTTAATTTTAAACAAGTGACAAAGTGAAACACAGTTTACGTAGATAGGTGACAATTTTTCAAGTACAAAATCATTTTAGGGGTAGGCAAGGTACTCTGGAATTTCTGCTAAGCCTCCAGCTCCGAAAGATTTTGGAGTTTCATTCTCTTTATGCATCATGGGAACATTTCAGAAACATTGACAGTTATTTACTCACTATCTCCCAGTTGTTACCAGTCTCTCAAACTCATTTGTCTTGACTTGCTTCCTAGGCTTTTCTCCAGAAGAGCCTTTGGCCATGTCAGAGGCTCAGGAAGCCGCCTAAGTAGGCAAAGCTCTTCTTTGATTATCATACAGTAAGTGTGAGTGAATATTGTTTCACCTGGACAGACCTTTAGCAAGGTTTCTTCGGTATCAGCTGCCACCATGGAGACAGTTGGCTGAACATATTACTGTTCAGCTGAGTGCATTCACCTTCTCTTCTACATCCAGACCACAAGTGTTAGAAAGCCTTTGCCCGTGTCATTTGCATGAGGGCAACCACGTTTCTCACGTAAATTACTAGACTGTTATATGCCCCAGAGTACAATATTCTTAGAAAACTTTGCCTTCCATTGTACTTTTTCAATCATTCTAAGGAACTTGAAATGAAACACACTGCCTAAAACTAAACATGAAATCACATTGCTGGGATCTCGCTTTTCCCTGCTCCTAGGAGATGAAGCAGTGAGCTCACAGTCTAACATAACTGCAAAGACCATCTACTTTTCCTTTTGCCATTTTTTTCCTTCTGCAGAGGCTTCATGTTGCTTGTTTGAGTAATCTGGAGCATGTGATACCTTTTCTACCTAAGTACCAATAAGGGAAAAAAAATGTTTTAGCGAAAGGCCTTTAAATGTGTTAAAAAATCGTAAAATAATTTAGATTGGAAAGGAATTCTGGAAATTTCTAACCTGACTTCCCACTGAAAGCATGGTCAAATTCAAAATGGCATCAGTTTTTTCAGGACCTCATCCAGTTTTGAAACTCCCTATAGAGAAAGACTCCACCACTATTCTGGGTATCTGGTAACGTAACCTCATTGTGAAAAAAATTTCTTCATTCTTATGTACGATCAGAATTTCTCTTGCTGCAACTTGTGGCCAATGCCTCCTGTCCTTTTGACAGTTGCCTCCATTGTGGCTTCATTGTCTTAGCAACAGGCTACTGAAGGCAGCTGCAAGGTCCACCCTAGCCTTTTCTTTTGCAGGTTAAACAAGGCCAGCGCATCTCCTTATACATCATGTGTTCTAGATCTCTTACCACTGCTGACTTCTGAGGCTTGCAACTCACAGTTCATTGTTGCAGATCTTCCCTCGCCTTAGGCTCTGCATCCTCACCATGTTGAGGAGTTGTCATTACATTAGTACTGTGTCTGAAGTTTGATTCAGGCACGCTTCAGCTATCCTGAGCAAAGACAACATAGTTTAGGCACTGACTCCTACCTGGTCTTGTGAACCGTACTGCTTGGAAACTTCTGTCTGAAAGTTTCCCATCTTATAGAAGGACTACATTTCGCACTTGCTGAAACCCCTTAGGTAAGATGACTAAAGTGATAGGCAAATCAGTTCGCACAAGAAAAGGCCATCAAAGAGCCACCAAATGAAGTTTGTTATGAAGAAGCAGTACAAGTCAGACAATACTGATGCTGTCCTGTGATGTGATCTTTTGCACAAGTAATTAGCCATAGGAAAGATTCTTTCCTCACATATTTAACAGTAGTTCCTGGATACTGTGCTGTCTTTGGCTGGGGTAGAGTTATTTTTCTGCATAATAGCTAGTATGGGGCTATGTTTTGGATTTGTGCTGGAAACAGTGNAAAACAGTGTTGATAATACAGGGATATTTTTATTATTGCTGGGCAGTGCTTACACAGAGTCAAGGTCTTGTCTGCCTCTCACACCGCCCTGCCAGTAAACAGGCTGGGGGTGCACAAGAAGTTGAGAGGAGACACAGCCAGGACAGCCGACCCCAATTGACCAAAGGGATGTCCCATACCATATGACACCGTGCTCAGCAATAAAACTAGGGGGAAGGTTGGTGGTGGGGGCACTGCTTGTGGACTGTCTGGGCATCAGTCTGTTGGTGGTGAGCAATAGTTTTCATTTGCACCACTTCTCTTTCTTGGGTTTTATTACTCTCTTTTTGTTATTTTTCTTTTTATTACTATTATTATTATTATTTCTGTTATTTTCATTACTTTCATTACAATATTATTTTATTTCAATTTTTAAACTGTTCTTATCTTAACTCATGAGCTTTCACACTTTTACCCTTCTGATCCTCTTACCCGCTGGGGGAGGTAGTGAGCAAGCAGCTGTGTGGTGCTTAGTTGCTGGCTGGGGGTAAACCACAACAGATGCGCTCCTTTATTCTGCACACTGACAAATATTGCAGGAGGAACTGCCTCTCTCCAAATTAGTGCATAACCTGGATTTGCAGCAGGAAAGGAGGACAGAGAGAGAAAAGGGTTTTATGACTAAGATACAAAGGGACATTTGGACATTTCCAGTGGCACAGAGGAAGTGGAGAAAGCAACCGGAGTAGTGTAAGACAGTTGTGTTATGAGAGAAATTCAATAATAACTTAGTTACAAATCAGTAATGTTTATTTATCCATTTAAATTCAGAGAGGGGCTAGGTCTCTAGAAAATGCCCATTTTCATTAGTCTTAATCTAATATTCAACAATGAAGATTTGCTGAACCACATTAGAAACTCGTAATTAATATAAGGGTCTTTTCTTTCTGATGTAATACATCTCATTATTTTCCTTAAAGAGATGAACACACAAAGGCACGCACACACACAAAAAACCCTCACAGCAAGGCAGATTGTCTCTGTATGGATCTCAACATTAAACTTTGATTTTAGAAATGATTTTAGACTATCTTGGTGATTTCACCTAACTGAACATGTTTAAATGAAATTAAATCAGTTCCACACAAAAGAAGGAACTCTCAAGAAGGAAAAGGTACATTTTCTGAAATGGAAACTTAGGTTAAAAAACATATTAAAAATCCCCTATCAGTTACATTGCTTTTTTCCTGCAGAGTGTTGTCTATACAAATTATTTATTAGCTTGGTATTTTCCCCAAATTCGATTATCATTTTAAATGAATCACCCATAACTACAGTGCACCACTGATGTTGTTTTTATAAAATGTCAGTCAAACTGACAGCAAGTTTAACCTTGTATTGTCCTTTGTTTTGCCAATAGATGGGGTCAGCAGAAAGGACAGACACCAAGTTAAAAAGATAAGCTTATTTTACTTTAGTTAAAAGCAGCATAAAGAATAAGCAAGTTAATGCACCTAATCATTACTACATTGAATTAACTATAGTGATTAAGAAAGATACATCACCAATTGCCCTGATCCTTTACCATCATCCAGATCTGTGCTTCAGCTGGGGAGTCCCGTCACAGAGAAGGATCAGAGAACCGCTCCTAGCAATTAGGAAATCCTATGCAGTGCGTCCACTTGCAGGTGAGGTCTCAGTCTTTGCTGTGAGAGTGTCCTGCTTATATACAGTTTAACAAACAAATCTATATGTCAAAATGCACAGAAACATCTGGTGGATTGGCTTGCCTCACTCGGGGCAAGATCTGGCCAGGATCCCGGGCACATCCAAGGAGTTCCTGTCTCCTGGCTTAGGTTTAAAGGTTTTTATTTCTATCTTTTATGGTTTCCAGGGGTTTTTCCCATGATCATGTTTCATGCTGATATGATGCTGGTCGGGAGGTGCACTCAGGACTCAACTTTGGTTCGAGGCCTATGGTTTAGGCCTTCTTATGTCATCCTTGCAATGGAGAATACAGAATTTTAAGACACAATTAACTCTGAAAAACTCAGAAAACCTTCATCAGCTTCTTAATGAAGTAATGGAAATGAAAATCCCTTTCACAAGAGAAAAGTAACATTTTAATTCCTAGTCAAGGATTTTACAAAACTGTTCAAAATGATTCTGCAGTAATCAAAATCATTCTATAATATTTTCCATACTGGTAAATGACAGTTTTCAAAGATTTCTTTTTAAAAATATTATGCCCAAACAACATGGATAGCCAACCAAAGTAAAACAGAATAAAATACCCTGTCATCCAATCTTCACCTTGAAAGTAAAAAGAGGGAGCTGTGCTCTTGTGAAAGGAAGAATAAGCCATCAGAAAAGAAGAGAAATATTTCTTTTGGACCGCTTCAATTTCTTCAATTTCTTGTACAAATAGCTGGACAAAAGTTGAACACAGTAAATAGTTTAAAATTTTTAAAATTTAATTTTTATTTTTAATTGAAATTTTTAATTTATTTTTTGAGTTAATTTTTGATCGGTTTATCTGAACTGCACAAATGAATAAATGAGAAGGAAAAAAATAGACCGTTTCAGACAGGACAGACAAACATGGTGACGACTTTCCATCTAGTTGCCTGTGCCGTCTTCAGAGGACTCAATATCATTACTAAGCATGACGCAGTTACATCAAAGTCAGTGGCATCATCTGTACCAATGAGAACAGGAGAAGGGAGAGCATTTTTAGGATGCGTATTTCTCCATTGAAAAATCTCCCTCTGAGTAGTTATTAATTCTTGAGGAATAAAGGGCTCTGTTGCCCAGATTCCTTGTTCTCCCGCAAGAACATTAACACTTCTGTCTCACACTAGTTCACACCAAACCAAGCAGGTTTCAATTTATTGTTAAAGAAGCCCAGGGATTTTATTTATTTTGTTTTCAGGCACAAGCACTGACAGAATACAAAATCAACCCCCTCAAGAATCTCAGATTTTAAAGTGGCCTGATTTTAGACAAGCTAAAGACACAGTTTTTCTAATTTTAAGTAATTTTCCATAAACTCACCAGGGTTTTGTTTGGGTTTGTTTTTTTGGTTTTATATTTTTTTTTTATATTTAACTGTAACAGTGAAGTTATGTGGTACTCAAATTCCTATCTCCCAAATTTCTGTTATCCAGCTAGTGGAATTATAGAATTATTTGTACTTTCAAAATCTGCTGTCTTTCCATCTATTGAGTTATGTTTCACTTCTCCGTTTTTCCCTTCTATTCAACAGTTTAAAAGGAGTGCACTGTTTTATGAGCTGCCCTAGTTGATACAGCCCTTATTTTTCAAGCTGTGGTCCCACGTACCCTAAAATCCCACCATTTGTAGGTGCATTTTAGAAATTTAGAGAGCAAACTTTTCTTTTTCTTGGTGTGTTTGACCTGTTTTTTTTTTAACAGTACTATAACCAGCAGTAAGATACTTATTATAGTAGTCTCTCTTCAAACAGAGTGTCATTTGCAATAAAGCCCAAATTCCTCCTAGTGAAGGATTCTTTTCTAAAATTCCCTCTACAACTAATGGCAATTCAGAGGTGCTAAGCTGAGTTCTGGAAACGCCTTAAAAATATCTATTTTTTTCTACTGACTACAGTGGATTTATGAATTAATAATAATAATAATAATAATCATCATCATCCATCACATTAGTATAATTGCCTTGATTTGCATCCACAGTCAGATCTTTCACTTGGTTTTCATCCTTACAAAGGGTGAAGCTTGTTCCTTTGAGGCTGAAGACAGGGGATGAGAATTTCAAAACTGCTTTTACTGGGGTCAAAGTCCAGTTGAGTCCCAAGAGGCCATAGTCAGACCTCCTTCATAAAAAAAACCCGCTCCACTTGAAATGAGGAGTTTTAGTCTTTTCTCAGAACAGCAGGATTCACATGCCTGTTTTTGTCACATCTCTTATTGTTCCATGATATTGCCTAAGTACTCTAACATCACTGTATTAAATATCACTTTACTATATTGTGATTTTTTAAAATACACCCTTCCAGGAAGTCTGCACAAAGGCTTTTTGAGTTCTCTCTTCCTCACTATAGAAGTTTTGAGCACAACAGCTACTTACTTTCTGAGATAGTGCAAAACATTTCCATTTCACTTCCATCTGCTACAATTTCACCAGTAGTACCAAGTCTTCTTGAGGAAAGAAGATAAAGAGCTTTTAAGATTCTCATTGAAACATTCTGCTTGTAAATTACATCTGTCTTCTAAAGAATGGGTTTGAAAACTACCTCCCAAAGTGAATCTTTCTGCAAGTGGAAGGCCTGGAAAAACCCAGGTACAATCAAGTGGTAAAACACCATCTATATTCTTTGTAAATTTATTTTTCCTCCTAACACCTCTGATAACGTTTATATTTTTATGATTCTTACAGGTTTGTTCTCTAGAACCTATGAGGGGAAGATAGGAACGGTTTGCTTTTTCCTGTTGAAAGCTGCTATAGCAAGGTGCTGTTGATTAGGCATTCTCCTGTCCTTACTGTAAAGCAGAGACACCAAACTGTATACACATTACCAGAAGCCTCAGAGATTTTGTGAGAGGGGATAGAAGACACAAAACCTGTTTCATTCTTTAAGTTCTCTTCAAAAATTCTGTAAGTTTGCAGGTTGCACGTGGACTTTGGGGGATGGATGGCAACATAGCCAAACACTGTAATGAAGACCTAGATTTCTCACTGCTATGCAAATATGACTATAGATCAATCATCTTACTCTATAAATAATGGACAGCCCAGGGCACATTGAGCTCTCCTGCATGGCAGCGGGCTGTACACCAGGATCTCCCCTTGAGTAGGGTTGCCACTCAAGGTTGTTACTCCTAGAGGCTGAGAGATTCCTTACCAGAACAGATCCTTGGTAAGTGGTTAATAGCATGCTAAGCTTTGAAATCTTAGCTAAGTGATATAAAAGGATTGACTGTGCATATATAATCCTTTAGACGTAAACCATTGACCAAGACTGGGACTAAGACTGGATCCAGCCGCAACTAGATTCCTCTCTTAGAAGGAGTTTAGAAAGAAAGGGGGTCCTCTCTGAACATCGTGACTCAACGGGAGGGTCTCCCCAACAGTTCTGTCTGACCCTGTGCCCTATGCAGTAAATAACCAAGTGTGTCTTGCCATTGAATCTCGTTAAAACAGCCGCATTTACTATAAACCTTTGTTAAAAGGTTGTTTTATAACAATAAATACTTCATTGCTGCTCTTTTACAAGTGAAGTGAATCACTCCCTCCATGACAAGGGTTGAGTCCAAAGTTGATCTAATAGAGAATTAGTAAAAGCAGAGGTACGCTCAGCTGGCGTTTGATGGGTAGATGTCCCTAGAGTCCCAGAAGATACACTGAGGCCAATTTCTTTGGTTTCATTCCCTCACAGCACAAAATTAAAAGAAATGACCTAGCCTTAGAACAAACACACTCACTTGTTAAAGTAGTTTAATATATTAAAAACAAAGTCACCAT
This sequence comes from Ibidorhyncha struthersii, assembly GCA_013398815.1. NCBI lineage: Eukaryota > Metazoa > Chordata > Aves > Charadriiformes > Charadriidae > Ibidorhyncha > Ibidorhyncha struthersii. Next base: position 52,104 of record VZSZ01005428.1, on the reverse strand, counting down.
TTGCATTGTCATTTCTGCAGGTACCTAAAGCAGCATAGTCACTGTACACGCAAAACTACTTTTTTTTTGCAATCAAGTATCTTTAGGGTCTTTTATGTAGTGTGGTTCTTATACATTTTGTTTTCTACAAATTTAAAGTAGTACTAATATATAAGGTAAAAGCAGCATCTTAGTTTGAATCGATTAGTAGGCTGGACCCTATGCATGATCCATTAACATACTCATTCCAAGAGAGGAGATAAAAGTTACTAGAATTCAACCAGCAAGCTGATGGTGACAGCTGTCATGTTGGCCCACATGTTGTGGTTTGTAAATCTTTGGTGTACCTACGTGAAATACAAAGCTACCAGAAAACAAAAATATTTACAGTCCCAGGTTTTACTGTCCTAGAAAGTGGGGAAAAAGAAAACAAGATCAGTTAGTCAGCCTGGGTTTTTTTTGCAAGAAACAGATGGTAACACAGCTCAAGAGAAGTAGCATGGGAAACATAGAGAGAGATTGTTGCAAATGCCATGAGCGTTTCTTCCACTGGAGCACATGTTCGTGAAGATGAACAGTTCATCAATGACCATGTTTCAGATTTCCCAGCAGTGCAGAGTCATTTCAGAGAAATTAATCTTTCCCTATGCAAGAGGTACCATTTTAGTTCCAATGACTGAAACAAAACCTGTCTGATGGTGTTTTCTCAGCAAAAGACAGTCTTTTTTTTCAGCCAACACCAGAGGACATTCAACATCTACAACTGTATTATATAATAATTTTAAAAAACATAGCAACCTACATCAGTAAGAAAAAACCCACTCAGTTACACTTCAGAGGCTTCAGTCAACACAGATCCCAGAGTGTTAGTAACTTACAAAAGGTAACAATGAACAGATCATGTCCCAGAAGAATTAAAAATTGAAATGCTAAGTGGTACAAACAGTGTCCCAGAAAGTAACATAAAACTGCATAAGATGAGCATGAAATCTGTCAGAAGCATCAAAAAACTTTGACTGCCAGACAGCACTCTTGCCTCTTACCTATGTCTCCTGTGTGGGNTCCTGTGTGGGTGTTCATGTGACAAGACAGGATCAGAAATACTCCCATCACAATGCAAACTCAGCCTCCACAGACTTACTCATTCCCCCCTTGCGGCACTGTCTGCACCCTACTGAGCTGAGCACTTATTTTGTGTTCCTGTCCAAGTTTACTCACGCTCACAGCACGTTGGAGGAAGTTTACTGCTAAAGAGTGTAAAAGTGCTTATCTTTACTTTCTATTACTAAACATACATATCAGGGAAGGTACAAAACACTGTCTTTAGAACATGTTCATTTGCAATAAAATTGATCCATTTTGTGAAGGGAGAGCAGAGCAGCAGTGCAGTGGCAGATCTACTTTTATAGATATCCCTTCTGCCATGTGATGAGCCATGAAAACTGCATAGTTGGTAAAAACAAGTAATGGGAAAAAATCTCGTAACGGGAAAAAGTCTCATAGTGGGAAAAAAAAAAAAAACAAAACATCCAGAAAGTCAAGGGGATGATTATTTCATGTGATGTACGTGGAGTGTTAATCTTCATTACTGTTTTCCCACAGGAATCCAATTCATAGCATTAAGAGTTTTAGTTTCTTATGTAAAATACAAATTTTACTTAATATTTATTATTTCTAATCATCTTAATGCCTCTGCTGAGCTAGGAGAGAATGAAAAGGTACAGTAAGATTGGTTCTGCAGAACACTGAAAGGTTGAACTAGATTGGTCCCATTTGATGCGAAATACTTAAGTGTAGGTATCCAAATAGCACAGGTATGCAAACTAGTAATCACTATGTTTGATATATTAAATTAAAATGGCAGAAAGGTTCAAATATTATGCACTGAAAAAAAGATGGATTGCAAAGACTTATAGTGGCATAGTGTCAGGCTTTTCACTCCAGTACCTAGAAGTAATCTCTAGTTTATTACATGATAAAATTTAGCACTTGTCCAATACAATTTTTCTAAAACCTGATAAATTTGATAGGTGTGAAGGACACCTTCTTTAAAGGTTAGTAGTAAATTCTTTTTTTCCCAAGCAAAAACTTTCAGAAGTCCATGCTTTTTATTTCTAAACATAGTGAAGGTGTGGGGGCCACCTGTTTCCATAGATTTAGAGTTCAGCTAGAAGATCCCTTGAGATTACCTGTGGAGATCTGTAGAGATTACCTGAGATTTCTGTAGAGATCCCTTGAGATTACCTGTAATCTTCCAAAACCTCACTATTTACAGCCCATAATTCAGTTTCAGCTTTCCTCGTAATTTCTCCTTGTTTAGAAACATTTTTCTTTCTCCCCTTTTTTCCTAAAACTGTCTCTTTTTTCATGGACACCCATCAAATTTAGATGACATCGTTCAACAAAATATTTGTTCGGCAGGTAAGTGTAACATTGGATAGAAACCTACTGGGCCGCTACTTTTTCATTATCCTTTTAGACCAGGAAAAAAGACGATCAATGCCTAGTAAATACTACTACTGCTTAAAACTCATATTTATACATCTTTATCTGGATGACGAAATGCCTATACTTTAACACCAAATGGCTCAGCAAAGAAGCATATTGTTACATTGGGAAAGAAACAATATGATCTATAAAAGGAGGAAAAGAACAAAAGGAAATAAATTATGTGATGTTATTAAAACATCAAAGCAATCTTTCCCAAGCTTTTCCCATCGAAGTTGTTTCCAGGCTGTCTTTAAAAGAATGAAATCCTGAGTAATTTAAAAAATCTGAGTGCCAATAGTTATGTCACAGGCTGTCTCACCTGCCATAAACCCATTATTACTCAAGAATATTTGTTTGCTTTCCTATCTAGTTCCAGCGTAGAACTGGTAAAGACATACTGGTTGTGATTTTTAATTGTGTTCTTACACCATGGACAAGTGTGTCCTGGTTTGAGTATCATTACATGATACTTTGTGAAGATAGTTTTCAGTATGTGTACTATATATACTATATATATACACACACTATATATATACACACTGAAAAAAAGTTGTACACCAAGGTCTGAACATCTGAACACTCAAAAACATTATGCAAGAGACCTACTCTTCTACAGAGAAAAACCTGTGTCTATATGATATGTATAGATCATTTTAATGGAGTTAACCATCACATGCTAAGATTTAACAGTAAATTTGGGCCTGTATCTTAATTTCATAATAAATGTCTTTAATGTTGCAACATCAATATAGTGTGTAATAATTTGAGACTAGGCTAGCTATATTGCAAACAGGTAAGTTAAACAATTTATGTGTTAATAAATACATCACAGGGATGTACGCTGCTATATGGAAGCTGTAGCTATATCATATAATCAGTTTCTAAATAACACCATTTTAAACCTCGTAAATTATAAAACTGTTTTTGAAAAAGTTGCTTACAGCAATAATAACATAATTTTATACAGTATCTTCATATACTTGTCACTGATCTAAGAGCCATTTTTTTAAAAAACATATATTTTAATTTACCCCAGACTTCCAAGATGTGAAAAACAGGCAATGCATAATAACACTCTTACATCTCCCAGTCATTTTTAGGAGGAATCCTTGCATATGACATCAAATGGAATTGTGTTGTATAGGTAAAGCCATATACTAGAAATTAATTTCAGATTAATAGGTAATTTCTTAGAGTCCCTTGATAGCTTATTCTTAAGGATGCCACATGACTTAAAGCTCATTTAAATCTTTCATACTACATTGTGGTTCTGTAAATTCCTCTGTTTAGAGAGATTAGAATTTACTAAGTGAAAAACGTGGAAAGAGATCATCAGGATACTGTCAGAATACTGTCAGTCTACACTCTTCAGGAAGAAGAATATCAGTGAAGTATCTTATATTCCCATTTCCTTCTTTGGAGGCAAAATCAAGCTTTGAAGTTTCTTTCTATTTCTTATATTAGAAGTACTCACTTTCTCAAGACATTATAAAGCCACTTTTTATGAAGTAGGAAAAGTTTAAAGTCTGTATAAAAAGTCTTTTCATTAGAGCCATGTAATTAGCTTGCCTTGAGAGATTCTAGTAAAAGCAGCATGTTCTCACTAATTAGTAACAGTAAGAGGTTATTAGAAAATAGAAAATCACTAAAATACTGGTATAGCAATGTAATCTACTTTCCTTCTTCTAGTCAAGTTAATAAATGTCCCAACAGTACAGATTTAATACTTCAAAATGTATTTCATTTTCTATCAATAAAGAAATGGGGCAGCTAAACTCTGTTAAAACAAATGAAATAGACAAAAAAAAAATCCTTCTCTAACTTTGCAGTACAATCATGTAGCCGTGTGCAGAGGAGCAGTCACTTCCATTAAATGTTATTCACTGCTTAAGTTTTCTCTTTGCGTTTCTACAATAGAGGTCTTGAAAACATTTATTTTTATTGTCAGTCCCCATTGGCATAAATCTCATTACCTGCACCTATTTATTTCTGTAAACATATTCAGATATTCCTCTAGCTTGTTAAAGTGCACATCATCTTTTTGTATCAGATGCAGAGTTCTTGATATGCTTTTTCTGAGCTGTAAATTCTATACTGCGACTCAGACAACCTATAATCCCTTCAACAATCCATGTTTGTCCTTTTTAATATCATCCTGTTCTTTTTCTTCACTGTTTCAATAAGTTTGTGATGTCAACAGTTACATAATCTGAACCCTAACATACATATCCTCTTGATAAATATCGTTACTAGAAATTGGTCTTTTTGATTCAAAAGATGAATAAACATTCATGTGTGCACAGGTAAGCACATATAGTGTACATACATATAAACATAAAAGAATAAAATACAATAGAAAAACATGATTCCCCTCTATTCAACACTTGTGAGACTATATCTGCAGTTCTGTGTCCAGTTTTGGAATCACCCAGATATTGACAAATTGGGGTGAGTCCAGTCAAGGGCTACACACGCGGTTGCAAGGCTGTGTACCATATAATAGGATGGGACAGCTGATTTTGTTTCGTGTGGAAAAAAGAGAAAGCTAATGAGGGACTAAATTGGTATATTCAGCTTCCCATGGGAGGTAACGGAGAATATGGAGTCAGGATCATCTTTGAAATGCTCAGCAAACAGATGTGACAGAACTCTTTGCTATGAGGAAGTCCAGCAGCGGGACAAGAACTCAGAAAGGCTGTCAAGTCTTTATCCTTGGAGATACTAAAAATCCAGCTGGACATGACCCTGAGTGATCTCATCAAACTTCCAAGTCGGTCCTGTTATGAGCAGGAAGGCTGGACAAGATGACCCCCGGAGGTCATTTCCAAACAGAACTATTTAATAAATCTATGATTTACTTCATAATAAGTTTAATATTGTATATAAATATCAAAGTCCTAAGAAAGTTATTATTAACCTTAACTTAATGTCTAGATAGACATGGGTTCTACTGGCAACGTCTAAAGGCCAGTAGCATGACTTGACAAAGCTACCAGCATTGGAGTTATTTGTAGCAACTATTCTAGAGGCCTTGGTGTTCTAGCATCTTGTGCAGTGTTACAAACCAAGTAATATCACAGGAGAGAAGATGATGCAGAAGAGGCAGAGATGGCATTAAATAAAATACAAGTTTTTTTCTATGCTGTTAGCGTCACAAGGTAAAGACTCTCCAAAAGTTTCCCTGAGGTAAAATGGACCTTGCATATGACCTGTAACTCAGCCAATGATTCTTATATATGCTGGGGAAAAAAGCAGAGCACAGACAGCTGTTACAAGGAAGGATTAGCCAAACCACTGTACTAGATCTGCTCTAATGGTTCAGATAGTGCACAAGAAAGAAACAAAGTCCAGATGCGCTTTTGAACATCTTCACATCCTCATGATACATCTGGAGTGGGAGGGCAGAAGGTGAGAGTGACTGGATAACAGCTGTCTGTTACCTTTAGATACGGAGAAAGTCAAAGAGATTGGCCTGCCATGATGTGACCAGCAAGGCTATTGGTGGCTTATGCCAATCACATAAGAGAGAAAGCAATAAATATTAAAAACAAGAGCTCCTCTCATGGGTCACACATCCACAGACATCCAACATCTTGCAAAAAACTGACCCTGAGGAGGATCACATCAAAGGTAGGCCAGCAGCCCGAACACAGACACCTGACCTGTCTGGAATGAGTGTCCTATGTCCCCATGACAATAGTGCTGGCAACAACCAGACCTAATGCCTTGACCGGTGTGTCTTCTCTATAGAGCTTGTGAGTGTGTGTGTGTGAGAGAGAGAATAAAAACTTCAGAATAGAAATCAAACTGCTATTACCCCTTTCACTTAGTAAATACACTTCAGATTTTAAGTCCTTGAGTGGTGTGGCTTTGTCCTTGTGTCTACTTCACCCTGCATTTCCCTGTGATGATTAACACCGACAGTGATACACTCTTCATTCTGCCTCTTAAAAGCTAATCAAATAGGGGGGTTGGGGTTTTTCCCCCCTTTTCAAGGAAATCCACAGATACTAAATAAGACCAGATTCTTCCTTATACTATGCGTATTCTCTTCGGCAAGACAGTGTTTCTTCTTGGATGCTTGCCAAGCAAAATCATTAGAATTGCCATTTTCCAACCTGAAAAGTCTGCCACACCACGTTTTCATGGTACGCTGTATCGAGGGTTGCAGAAGACAGGTAATCTGCCTGAAAGGATGTTGTGGGAGGTGACTGTCAGTCTCTTTTCCCAGGTAACAAGTGACAGGACAAGAGGAAATGGCGTCAAGTTGCACCAGGGGAGATTTCAACTGGATATTAGTAACAATTTCTTCATAGAAGAGGTTATCAGACATTGGCACAGGCTACTCAGAGAAGTGGTTTAGTCACCATCCATGGAGGTATTTAAAAGAGGTGTAGCTTTGTTGCTTAGGTACATGTTTTAGTGGTGGACTTGGCAGTGTTAGGTTTACAGTTGGACTTGATCTTAAGGGTCTTTTCCAGCTTAAATTATTCTATGAGTCTGTGCGATCCAGCTCATTCATACACTGGGGATACTCAGCCTTCCTACACCTGCTTAAGAAACAGTGATTTCCTTCAATTCTTCTACTTCAGTGTGAATACAGGTTATTCTGTCAAAAAAATGGGTTTAGATGGATGAGCAGAACAAAAAGTATGCAATATAAGGCTGGCTGGAAAGTCTATGCATGATTTTAAATAATGGCAAAGACTACATACTTACGGCATGGGCCTGCAATGCTCATCTCTAGTTAGGAAGCCACTGCTGCTAATGCCATTGAACAGCAGATCAAAATTTAACTCACTAATTAGCCTACCTCAAAATAGGAGATCATGTTTAGACAGCACATGGAAATTGAAACAAATAAACAAGAAAACACCTCCATTCTGAGCGTGATTATGAGCAGGTAAGTAGCAGATTGCTTCGTGCAGAGAGTTGACAATTAAAAGTCTTGGGTAAAGTTACTTTTTTATTTCACTGGCACTAGGAGTCTACCATGTCTGAAGAAATAATCTTCTAACAAGGATGTTCTGTGCCATACAGAGTTTCTCAGCTTAGCCTCTACATAAAACCCAACAGCAGTGGTCACAGGTAATGGCAAGGATGGAAGCCAGAAAGGGGCACTTCTGAGAAGATAACTCTTTTTGTTTTGGAAATATCAACCCCTTCGTTTAAATCCTTCCCCACCTCTCTCTCCAGCGATGTTCCTTTGAAATCCAGTATATAAAAACCTCTTCACACTCCATGACAAAACTGACATATTCAACCGTGCTTGTCAAAGTCTGATCAACAGAATGTGTCAACTAACAGATTTAATACAGGAACAGTAATTTTAAGGATATTGTATTGACAAGAACATATTTTTGCTTAAACATGCTTTTGTGAATCAGCTCAACATCAGACACCTGAAAATCCCTTTGAGAAAAACTTTCACTAACTTTGAAGATCTTATGTAGAGAAAAGACATAGAAAATGCACTAAGCACTGGAAACACTTTTGTTAACTCCTGACTGAAACGCATATTCTGTTTATGAGTATTCTTCTGAATTTTGATTCTTATTATTCTACTTGAATGGTCCATAATAGGCACATTGTAAACTTTTTTTCTTTTTGTAATTTACTTGCATCCTTCTTTTTTCCCCCCTCTTAAAATCAAAACAAAATTTTGATTTTAAAATCAATTCACCTCACCCCCCACCAAGATATTTGCCAGGCAAATGATTCTGCAACTCAGACTACTCAGAATAGCTTTCTACACAAGTTCAATATTTGCTCTGTTTCAACTACAGAGGTTTTTGAGGTGGATGGTTTTCTCTACTGTAAAAGTGTGTGCTGGGATGCACTTCCCTGTGTGCTACTGTCCACCTCCTTGTGATGCTACATGCTACACCCTTACAACAACATGTACTTATCCCATGTAGGTAATCCCTTGTAATAGTGGTATTATGTACATTAGTCACAAGATCGTTACACAGAAACCACTAACAAATTCAAAAATCCTTTTCTTCACGTAATCTTGCAAAAGTACTGGGTGAAGATTCTTGTTACTGCATTCAAAATACAGCTGTTTGATTTCTTGATTCTTGATTTCTTGGTGTCTTACCCAAGATTCTGTGGGCTTGACTCATGGTGGGAAAAGAATTGTGCCTAAGCATCCGGAAAATACTGGGAAAAGTAAATGCCATGGCTGTCTTCTAAATGGCGAAGAGGACCCAGGGAACTTCCTTTCTAATCCTAGTCCTGTTCAGCATTTTCACTAATAACCTGGATGACAGGGCAGAGCATAACTTCTGAAAGTTTGCTGATGACACAAAACTGGGAGCAGTGACTAATAACACGAGGATTGTGCTGCCATCCAGAGAGACCTAGACAGGCTGGAGAAATGGGCCAACAGGAACTTCATGAAGTTCAACCAAAGGAAGTGCAAAGTTCTATACCTGGGGAAGAAGAAGCCCAGCCACCAAAAAATGTCAGGGCCCATTTGACTAGAGAGCATTTTAGCAGAAAAGGACCTGGAGGTCCTGGTAGACACCAAGCTGAACATGAGCCAGCAAGCCTCAAAGAAGCCTAATGGTATCCTGGGCTGCATTAGGAGAACTGTTGCCAGTAGGTTGAGTGATGTGATTCTCCTCTCTGCTCAGCATTGGTGAGGCCATATCTGGAATGCTGTGTCCAGTCTTGGGCTCCCCAGTACAAGATAGACATGGACATACTGGAGACAGTTC
>VZSZ01005428.1:15681-34670 GCA_013398815.1 Ibidorhyncha struthersii | reverse complement strand
TAAATTATAAAATAGGAAAGGTTTAAGAGACAGTAAGCTTCACAGCCTTGGCTTAAGGTACTGCAACAAGACAGAAGTTACAGTCATCTTTTTGGGTGCTGAATAATGACAATATTTTTGCAGAGACACAGCTAAGCTAACCCAGTCTCTTTGACCAGCCGATAGCAGATGCCCATGGAAGATTGTAATAACAGGAAAGAAGTGATATTTCCAGTTGAAGGGTTGGAGTCCTAAGGAACTTGGATAGCTAAATCCCATATTTATTTCAAGAATTTGTATACCTCATCCTTATTGGGTCATCACTGTAATTCCATTCCTACTGCATCACAGTTGCCAATAATTTATGTAGTTGTGGAGAAGAACAATGGCATAGCACCACTTGGAAACTCTGCCAACTATATTACTTCCACTCTCAATTCTGAAAGCAGTAATAAAAAATAGACTCTGATTTAGAAGCACTACAATGCTTCATATTTTACAAATATGTCTAAAGGAAAAGGGAAATATGCAAATTAATTTTTATCTCTACAGTTGATATTAAGTTTTTCAATTAACAAAAGTTGCCAACTAAGGACGCTGCTCATTACTATAAAATGCCTAAAATGTGATCTTGACTATGCTGAAATATGTTTTTAATTTAGTTTTGCATATGTTGTGAAGAATGAGTTGCTGACTTAATAACAACTAAGATTTGGCTGATTGCTTACAACGGATTTCTAGCTTGATAGATGTTTTTGTACTTCAGTGTTTTGTAGTAAAAATGATTTCTGCCATTCGCTTTCCTTCCTGTGGTCTGTGTAAGAATCTGTGATTGTACTTTCATAGGTATTTTCAAACAGATATGTTTTGTGTTTAGTTTTCAAAAAGAAAGTGTCTTTACTGATGCAAGCACAGCATCCCCATCTGATGGTAATTAGTACTGTTAAGCAGCCTTTTAAAAGCAACTGAAAGCAAAGACTCTTACCCTGAGGACTAAGCAGCAAGTAAAGCCTTTTGAGATCTTCCTTTCGTATTTTCAGAAAATTGGTTTTAAAGCTAACATGAGAATTGTAAGACTGTAAGGAAAATAAACATTTCATTTATTTAAAATTAAAAATAATAGGAAATTATTTGGGAACCATAGACTGGTATGAGAAAGCACCTAGTTAATTCTCCCTTTTGTCTTGACCAGGAGCCATTTGCTATTTGTGCATTGCAATGTGGAAAAGCAAGTTATTGTTATACTGTGGAAAGAAGACGACCAGGCATACATTACCAGCATGTGCCATGAGCAGTCCTGTTTAATCACAACCAGTTGGACAAAACCCAGGTGCCCATGAGGATTATTCAGTTGTGTAGCCCTTCCCGAGGAGCTGAAGGAAATGGAGGTCAGTCATCAGCTCCCTGTGTAGCTGCTTTCTCCTCTTCAGTTGAATACATGCCAATGACAACTTTTCCATTCACACCGCAGTGTTTCCAAGTTGCTCGCTTTGATTCACTGGGCTGTAAATCAACCCTAATGTAGTTTCAGACCCTGTTTTTAGCTCTCCATGCAATTATAGTGTCTCATTATATTAGAGAACCGGTGCTGTAGCAAGATTGAGCAGTATGAAAGCTAGGAAGTCCCAACACTACACAGACACCAGCTTTCAATCTCAGAGTACTAATATAAGATTTCATTACTATGTAGAATAGATACACTCAATTTTGATACCTTATCTTATTCAATTTTAAGGGTGTTCATACTCAAAAAAAAGTTAATGTTTTAGTTTTATGAGCTTGATATATCAGCTATTTACTTCTTTCTCATCTACATTTTCCTATCAATCAAGAAATATGATTGTAGACTAGATAGTCTCATGGATCATAAGCCTCAATGCCACTTGCCTTGCATTCCAATTTCTTTTCTGTCTTTCCATGCCAAATTTACATAATCTCTGAAATCAAGGTGAGCTTTAGCTTTTACATTTTTATGGCTTCCAAATTGTGTGGCTAATGGCCACCTCTGCTTTTATGTGAGTAGTTTACTTTATCCAAATAATAGTAGTGCTAACATGGGTTCATTCCCCAAACATGCCCTAGTTTCATTTTATTCTATTCCACCTTACCATAGCAAATAAGGTGAGTTAAAAAAATTTTAAAATATCATTATTAAGATTCAGTACCTGCTTTTTATGAAGAAATAAGATCTTGTCTATAACTTACGTCATTTCACTTACTCTCTGCTTCTGCATGCTCATAAATCTAATACATTATTTTCATCACCCCCATAGAGCTGCAATATTCTCATATTCTTTCTATACAAGTCCCAGACCTATTGACGCCAGTAAATCTTCACTTTTGCATTCTCCCTTCTCCTTTCCAATACCGTATCTATAGTTTCCTCAGCACAGCATAAAAAAAAAAAAACAAAAACCAAACAATCCGGAATATGTAATGGATTTTCTTGCAAATGTCTGCATTAAACACAGATTGCTTCTGTCAATTTATTTCTTTGCTCCACAGCTCTCCTTTCTTTCAGCAGCACACAGTTGTCTTGCCTAATCCTTGTTCACCAAAACAGCCTACAAAATATAGACCATTACCTCTGCTTTCTCTTTCCATATCCTTTGAAGCATTCACTACAAACAGGAGAGAGTTTGGGGTTGGTGGGGAAAGGACTTCTTCAGAAATTTTACTTGCATTATTTCTAGCTTCTGTAGGAATTATTTCAGCATGTTCTACTTTGCACAAAACTCCATTGAGACTACGATAAAAAATATCCGTTTTTTATTAATACATATATTTCATTATGACTAATACAGTCAGGCATGCAATGATGTTTTAACTGCTTTATTATCACTTTTCAGTGATGTCACCTGACCTTCCTGGATTAAGTGGACCTAGGCAATAAAGCAGACAGTATCTAGCACAACAGATCTGATGAACGCCACTAAGATATACCTCGGTACAGACAACAAACATGACTCTCTTATCTCTGTTTCAGGTTGAAGAAGTTTGTCCATGCCTGGCCACTAAAGGTCATCAAATTAATGTGCAGACCTCAACATGGGCATGGAGGCAGGTCAGTAGGAACTAGACATTCAATAGTCCATAAGAACAGGCAGAGGGAGCCTGGAAAAACAGGAATTTGATCTTGTGCCTCTGTGTAATTTGTGTCTGGTAAATTTGTTTGGAGTAACAAATTGTTTTTCTGTGTTACATGGCAACAAGAAGTATCAGGTACCCCAAGTTTCTCTAGCCACTTGGAAGAAAATGCTTAAAATGCAATATATATATATATATATATATATAAACACATGTAGAGGAACATACTTATTTTCCAAGTGCTGCAATGACCTCAGGGAAGTGAAGACAGATGCTGATGCGCTGCTTATATAGAAAAAGAATTACTGCAATACTATTGAAACATCACTATCTTAAAAACACTTAAAAAGCTGTGCAAGACTTAGTCTTTGTTTTCTTGTGTTCCCCCCACCCCAAAACCTGGGATCCCAAAGACAGAAAATTATTACCTTGCCTGTCATTGGAGAAAGAACAGATAAAACACATTCCCAGCACTTGCAGTTCTAGAGAAGAGCTTGTGATCATGATCCATTTAGATTCCAGAGCCACAAGACAAATTAAATTGTTTGACTTTAATATCAACCTCATGATTATTTTTTCTTTAGGCAGCCTGAGTTGGCAGAAGTGCTGATGGAAGCCAGAATCTGCAAGTTCCACCTCTATTAGTCAGTGCTTGGCACATGAGAAAAATGAAGCATATACTGGAAGCCACCCAACACTGTCTTGACTGTGTGTGAAGTCCTTTGATGGGAATATAAATGGGTCCAAATCAGCACAGGTGCTGAAGAGAAGGAGGCTGGTGGTTGAATATGTTTTGGCTCTCTGCCCTAAGGATGTATTTTCTGCCACAGTTGTCAATTGCATGGGAAATAGATATGGGTAGCAGGTAAACAGCTTCTAGATGATTGCTGTTGTAAAAGACAAACCCCAGATGCAGCTGTATTTGGCAACAGAAGAACTGACTGAATTCAGAGTGGAAGTTTTGATGATGTTCCATAAATTATTGTTCAAGAATTTGCAGAAAAACATACGCAGTCTGTAAGAACTTTCTACAAACAATATGATGAATTAAAGTAATGGGGTTCTTTGAAAGGTATTTCAGCTGCATACATTTCAGGAATTACTAGACTGGATTTGAAAAATAATATTGTGGCTATTAGACATGGAGGGAATTCTTTAAGAAACAGCCAGAAACTAGCATCAGATTTTTTCCCTTTTTACCTGAACACAATAAAGGTGTAGAGGGAGGAAGCCATTCAATTATTTTGGGAAGAAATAGAGGTCATCTTCCAGCATGCAGTTCCCTGGAGGCTGATTTTTTTCCTTTCGAAGGTCCAGGTTTTAGCAACATAGCTAGATGAATTTCTACCTTTTCGACATATAAATTTATAATATATTGATATGTATATCGCACCAGATGATTTGTGACGACACGTAAGCACCATTCTTTGAGCAAGGACTTAAATTTGCAGTCTGGTGCAGGTAGGTCTAATTTGAGTTTATTACTGGGAAAGAAGAATGTACCTTCTGGTACAGCTAAAGTCGAAGTGAAATGGTAGGTGAGCATGGAGGTGGAGTGTGATTCAAGTCAACATAGGGTTAGAAGACACAGGCCAAAGGAAAGCATGATGAAGTAAAAATAAGTTACATCCATTCAGAAATGCTCTACTCACATCTGAACAGCTCCAAAAGAGGAAATAAGTAGTTAAGAATAGTGTAAATGGTAAATTAACATATTATGACATGGTTCACATCCTGTATTTTGCAGTTGCCTGAGCTATTTCCTTTTTATATTTCTTGATATAACTAGTCAAGATTTGTATAGTCAATAAGCTGTCAGTTACAGAAATGAGCAATTGCAAGGCTGTAAAAGTCGTAAGAGGATGTGAAAAACATCATCATAAAATTTCTGTATCATGTTGTCAAACAATCTGACCACCTGACTGCATGTAATATATGCTTGACCAAACTGTCTTGCAGAATGAGCCAATGGCCAACTGGATGCAATGGTGTCTTAGTCCAAGTCTTTTTTCTTTATCATTTTGTGTACGCAGGATTCAGCTTTCCCATGAGTAGCTCCTGCGTCAACTTCTGTTTTAGGTATTTGGTAGCTGTCTCTTTACAACTCGGCAGCAATGATGAAAGTCATGTAAGTTGTATGGTACAATTTAGAAACATTTGGTCAATAGCTCAGTCTCTTGGTTTTGCTGTTGAAACACTGGATTTTTTAATAAACAGGAAGAAAAAATAGTAATTGTGACCTTGAAGGCATTAATAAGAATAACAGCTCTGGGACCAGAATACTTTTTCTATCATTTAAGGACAAATTGCAGTAATTAGCTGGGTCCAGTGGATTTCTGCACAGTGCCTTATTTATCTAGGTCAATGGTGCTTGTCTGACTTCCACACTTGTGAGCCATTTCCTACTACATTTGTTAGGGCATATGACCCAACTGAGGGTGGTTAACGATTTGTTATTCAGGAATAAGACATAACTGAAGCTGCTGATTATGACAAAATAGCCATTATTTCCATTAGTGCTTCAGTTCTACCATGTCTGAGTTGAAAATGTATTTTAGAGCCACAGAGGTGGTGGAGAGATAGGGGCATCTGGCATACCAGGAGAGACTGAGAGATCTGGAACTGTTCAGCCTGGAGAAAAGACGGCTCAGGAGGGAACTTATCAAAGTGTATAAATACCCAATTGAAGATAAGATGGAGCAAGATGCTTCCCAGGTCACCCAGTGACAGGACCAGGGACAATGTGCACAAATTAAAATACAACGCATTCCATTTAAACATAAGAAAAAAAAATCTTTTTTAATTGAGAGTGTCATCAAATATTGAAACAGAATGCCCAGAGAGGTTGTGGACTCTCTGTCCTCAAAGACATTAGAAACCTGACTGGACACAGTCGTGCGCAACCCACTGTAGATAGCAGTGTTTGAGCTGGTGGGTCAGTCCCTGCCAGACTCAACCATGCTGTGAATCTATGAAAATTACTTAATTTCCAGTTGTTGACAAAGAGGCAGAAGGAGAAGAAGAAGAAGAAAGGGAAGTAAGGAGAGAAAGAGAGAAGGGGAAAAAAGAGAGGAAGAATAAATAAATGAAGGAAGGAAAGAAATAAAGAATTTAAAAAAAAAAAAACTAAAAAACCCACCAACAACAACAAAAACAAACAAACAAACAAANAAGAACACAGCAGCCACTCAAATTGGAAAACATGTTTGTATGACCATACTATCACATGAGGATGGGCTCATTTCTTATGTACCTCTTTAGCATCTCTGTATTTAACCCTACAATCCATGGTTGCTTTAAACTTCAAATGTGGAACAATGATGTGACTGTTGTCCTTTAAGCCCTTCCCACAGACTCCTGAGTGCTTTATAAGAAGAGTAGGACCAGAGACCTCCTCTCCATTAGGATGTACTTCTAGCTTTTTCAAGAGGTGAGCAGGTTTAGTTAGAAGATTGTGGTTATGCTTGCTCTCTACAGATGGGATTGCTAAGCACATGAGAAGACATTGCTGGATTCAAAACCCTTTCCCAGGCTTATTCCCAAGTTCTGGTAACATCTAGAGAATACCTGGCACCATCAGGTGTTGCCTGTCACACACCTGAGTTTACTCAGGAGACAGAAGAAGTTTCCCACGTGGAATATTTGGGTAAGAAACTTCTACAGCAACAACAACACTGGCAAAAATGAATTGATCTCGCAGAACTGTGCATTTCATCTCTTGGCATCTTATAAATGTCACCCTTATAATATGTTTAGAACAGAGGAATTTATAATCCTAACTGTTATTATGAGCAATGAACAGGGAATTCTGTACATCTGGTCTTATTCTCAGATCATAGTTATTGAACAGAACAAATAGATTTCATTTCTCTGACGGCTTTTTATCAGCCTAATTACTAAAGCAATCTGTTTATCTTTTCCAGCTGCAGTAAAAACAGAGGTCTCAAATAGCTTGGGGATGGTGTTCTCCAGTTCCCTTCAGGTTAAAATAAGGCCTACTTAATCTCTAAGGAAGTACGTTTTCTAGCCTGAAGACACCATTTCAGTTTATACGGCTAGATCAAAAATTGGTCTGGATTTAGTAGTACATGTGTCTATATACCAACCAGGCATACAGACTTTGCTTCCAATCACAGGCAAATGGTTGAGCTTGTCAGCGTGTCAAGCCAGCATTACGAACTGGTACCAGTAACTAAGTTAAACAGATAATTATGAAAAGCCAGCTCATTTATGCCTAAATGGAACACAATCTCACCATATTAGTCTGCTGTGCAGTGATATTTACAGGATTGAGACTACAGATGTCAGGGCTTAGAGCTATAGAGGCACTTTGTTCTTTCTGTTGGCAGATTAATAAATTAACCCATATTTTAATAAGCATTTCAAGTTATTTGCCTTCCCTGAGGTTCCTTGTCCCAGAGCTCTTATGCAATTTTCTAATTCGCTGTGATTTTTCTCTTAATGACACTGTCTTCCATGAAAGCAAAAAATCTTCCTTCTCTGCACGTAGGTTTATATTTTTATATTGGACTGGCACTGCCTGGAAATGATATGACCGTACTGATTTTTCTAAGCATATATATTGTAGAAACAGTTTACTGTTTAATGTCAGTGTATACTAGAACTCAGAAACAAAAGGAGAGTTTATGGCCTTTGGAAAAGGGGGTGGGCCACTTAGGAGGACTACAAAGATGCAGTGAAGCTATGCAGGGAGAAAATTAGAAGAGCCAAACCCCAACTAGAACTCAATCTGGCTATTCCTATAAAAGACAATAAAAAAATGCTTCTACAAATACATTAACAGCAAAAGGAGGTCTAGGGGAGAATACTCCTCCTTTATTGGATGCAGGGGGAAAAACAGTGACTAAGGATGAGGAAAAAGCTGAGGTACTTAATGGCTTATTTGCCTCAGTCTTCAACAGCAGGACTAGTTTGTTGGGTACACAGCCCCTTGAGCTGGAATACTGGGATGGGGACCAGAATGAGACCTCAGGAATCCAAGAGGAAATGGTCAGTGAACTGCTGCACCACCTAGACATACACAAGTCTATGGGGCCAGATGGCTTACACCCAAAGGAACTTAAGGAGGTGGCAGACATGCTCACCAGACCACTCTTCATAATTTATCAGCAGTTCCAGCTACCCAGGGAGGTCCCAAGGGACTGGATATTAGCAGATGTGACACCCACCTACAAGATCCAGAGAGAGTATCCAGGGAACCACAGACCTGTCAGTCTGACCTTGGTGCCAGGGAAGCTTACAGAGCAGATCATCTCGAGTGCCATTATATACTATTTACAGGACAACCAGATGATCAGGCCCAATCAACACAGGTTCATGAAGGGCAGGTCCTGCTTGACTAACCTGATCTCCTTCTATGTCAAGATGACCCACTTGGTGGATGAGGGAAAGGCTGTGGGTGTTACTTACGTAGACTTCAGTAAAACCTTTGACGCTGTTCCCCACAGCATTCTCATGAAAAAAATGGCTTGCCAAGGATTGGACAGGTGTACACTCTGCTGGATCAAACACTGGCTGGATGGCCAGGCCCAGAGAGTGGTGGCGAATGGAGTTAAATCCAGTTGGAGGCCGGTGACAAGTGGTGTTCCACAGGGTTTAGTGGTGCCACTCCTGTTTAATATCTTTATTAATGGTCTCAATGAGGGGATTCAGACCACCCTCAGTAAGTTCACAGACAACACCATGTTAGGTGGGAGTGTTGATCTGCTTGAGGGTAGGAGGGCTCTTCAGAGGGACCCTGATAGGGTGGATCGATGGGCTGAGGCAAACAGTATGAGCTTCAACAAAGCCAAGTCCCAAGTCCTGCACTTGGGCTACAACAACACCATGCAATGCTACAGGCTTGAGGAGGAGTGACTGATAAGCTGCCTGGCAGAAAAGGACATGGGAGTGTTGATTGACAGCCAGTTGAACATGAGCCAGCAGTGTGCCCAGGTAGCCAAGAAGGCCAACAGCATCCTGGCCTGCATCAGGAATACTGTAACAAGCAGGGCTAGAAAAGTGATTGTCCCACTGTACTCGGTACTGGTGAGGCCACACCTTGAGTATTGTGTTCAATTTTGGGCACCACAGTATAAGAAGGACATTCAGGTTCTGGAATGTGTTCAGAAGAAGTTCAATGAAGATGGTGAAGGGTCTTGAGAATAAGTCTCACGAGGAGCAGCTGAGGGACTTGGGGTTGTTTAGTCTGAAGAAAAGGAGGCTCTCTACAACTAGCTGAAAGGAAAACTCCTAGAGAGGTGGGTGTTGGTCTCACAAGTTACAACCGACAGAACAAGAGGAAATGGCATCAAGTTGCTCCAGGGGAAGTTTAGGTTAGACATCAGGAAAAACTTCTCCACTGAAAAGGTTATCAAAGACTGGAACAGGCTGCCCAGGGAAGTGGCTGAATCACCACCCTTGGAAGTATTTAAAAGCCGTCTAGCTACAGTGCTCGGGCACATGGTTTAGAAGTGGGCCTGGTAGAGTTAGATAGCAGTTGGACTTGATGATCTTAAAGGTCTTTTCCAGCCATAACGATTCTGTGATTCTATGATTCTATGATATGAAAATTCAGATGGGACTGTTGCCATATGAGGACAGATCCCTAGCACAGAGTAGTCCAATTCCTCTGCATACATCAAGATGAAGACCTGTTCTACTCATAACTTCCTGGAAGAATTGCTGGACTCTGCAGGTCAATCACTGAGAAAATATCCTAGAAGTGTAACAGCTGTATTTGAACTGTCATATAGTTTCAGCATTGTTGAGGACAGATCCTTTTCTCCCCTTTTCCTTCCCTTTGCAAAAACTTAGTAAATCCTCTTTTATTCCTAAATTTTTTACTCTTTTCATCTTCTGTCCATGGATCTTGTTGTAACTTTTTACTGCTACAGTAGATGTGTAGACATATTTAAGCCTGTTTAAGGTTTTAAGATTCTTTTTTTTAACCATACAGATAATTAGCATGTGTTCAGCTACCAATGAAGTCAAAAGGGCACCTCCTATGGCAAGTATCTCCACAGAATGCTTTTGTAAGTTCACAGTGCTGCACTTTTAAGATGTCATAAGTAACACATATTGTTGCCAATACACTAAAGATCTTTGCACAGCAGATCTGATTCTAGGTCCTAAGGATTTTGCCATGTTCTTTCCACCCACTTTTTATTTTTATGTATGCTGCCCTATGTAACCATAGAATAAACTCACTCAAACTACTTATTTTTTATAAATGGAGATATAATCATTAGAGTAATGCAAAAGACAGTCAATTTGTTGATTGCAAAGGCTTTTCAGCCCAATAGAAAAGTGTAACAGAAAAGCAAGCAGCCAGATTCCTGCAAGCCTTTAAATCTTTCCAAAACTATTCAAGTTTAACACATTAGATGAGGAACATACCAGTATTAGCATAGTTTAGATTGAAAGTCAATGAAAAGGAATCAAACGGATTTTTCTTTGGGTCTAAACTATAAATCACTTCTATACTGACATATCTTTTCAGACATACCCATTGGACAAGTAACATAATCTATTAGTTTATGTCTGCTCCTTTATAAAATTGTTGGGCGTTATGTTGTGCATTTCCAATAAACCAGTTTACATACTGTACCATCAGTTTCTCAGAAGTTTCCCACAGTTTTCTATGTGAGATATGCAGCTTTGTTAATCCACTTAGATGTAGCCTTGTCTTTACTGTAAACTTTGCAAATCAGTGTCAGACAGGTTTTAGACAGTTTCCCAGTGCTGAGCAGACTGATGGACCCTCCGTACTGAACATCCCAATAGAGACGGAAAAGGTTTGGCTTCCATTATATCTTCCCCATTCAGTGAAACTGCAGACACTATTACAAACACAGTGATCATCTTAATCTCACATTGCAAGTACACTGGTGGAAAATTGAATCAGAGCTTAAACACATTAATAGGAGAAACAATTATATGACAACACATTACACTGATTATCTCCCTAAAATGGACTAGCGTTGTAATAGAAAGGTCTTGGGGACAATGTCAGGCATGATTTAAACTGAGCTGTATGACTATAAAAAGAACAATCTTCTATGATTTCACCAAAAAGCAATTTCTCTTTTGCCTCCAGAGAAAAGCTCAAACTCAGGAAGAGAAAGGTATCATTTATATATGCAAATCCTGATGAAATAAGGATTTCCTTGCAGATGTGGTTTTCAAGAACATCAGAATAATTCCCTTCATTTTACAATTGTGAATGTGGGGGAAACTCACAACCCTCAAAATGTGTACTGACTCATAACTTTGAAGTATCTGAAATCTGAAGCCTTTTCTGATGGAAACATGCTTAGAAACTTTGTGACTTTGCTCTGTAATGGTCAAAATCAGGCTATGGGTGGAATATTTTGCTAAAAGAATGGCACAACTAAGAAACACCATTTCTTCTTTAGGACTGGCATACCTGAGCCAGGTATGATCAAGTCCTGGAGAAATTTGCTTCATTACAATTGGTAACAACCTTAAGGGTACTAATATGTTGTAACAGCCCTCACCAGCCTCCTCTGTGGCCTCCCCCAACCCTCCCTTGTGCCCAAGGGGATCCCCGGTGGTCCCAGCCTGCAGGTGGTCCAAACCCTGCGGCACACTGGTACAGCCAGGTTGCAGAAGTACATCTTCTCTACTTCTTCAAGTTTCTGCCTTGAAGGCAAAATGAGTCTACTCTGCTCTTCTGTCTCTTTTGTAATAATTTATTAAGCTAATGGCTGATTTCAGGAAAATTTGGAAAAGAAAATAGGTTTTCTACAAGCATTGGGAAGATGAGCAGCTGTTGCGGAGGAAGGGGGAGAGAAACCATCTGACATCATCACAGAGGCAGCAGGATTCAGCTGGTGAAGTGTTCAACTTGGCAGCAGTCAGCTATGCTGGCACCACATGTGTAGCTGATGCAGTCTGTGTTGTCTCCTGCCCAGTGAACAAGTCATCCAGGAAAATCTAGACTTGTCTTGGGGGAATCACACCACACAAGTTGTGGAAAAGAAAGACGTTCTGTTTTGTATGAGTAGTCCAACCAAACTGCTTGAAATAAGCAGTCAACTTCAACTCAAGGTACCATATGCTTGTAATTGACTTAAGGAAAATTACAGATGGTATGTGGGAAGTCCAGAAGCTGTCTGTGAAACTCCAGTGTTTTCTCTCTCAGCCTCACCTCTCCTTGCTCAAAATGCTTTAAGAGCTAGCAAACTTTACGCATTGTTATAAAATGAAAAGAGTCAAAAATGAGTTTGGGATTAGGTGTTCAAAAGAGTCAAATTGACTCCAAAAACCACATGAGAATGAATTCTCAGGATTCAGTTTCCTTAAAGCCTATAGGATCTCTCCTGAACAGGTATTTCCCAGCTTCTGAGGGAGAGAATGTAACAGTGGAAGAGACCATGAAGACAGAGCTGCATATGGCTGTGGAAAGGATGGTATTACATAGAGACATGAAAGCATCAGAAACCAGTAAATATATCCTAAGTATGTGAATCGTACAGATAATTATGGAGGAGGAGGAGTATTCTTGCATAGACTTGATCTTACCTATGACAACAAGATCATAAAAAGGAACACACAAAGCAGCCACTGCCATACAACTGCCTCTTGGAGAAGGAGGAGTCCGATTATCAGCACTCATAAAGTGCACAACTACCACCACTAAGCAGGAAGGACTGTAGTTGACTATTTTATCCAGAGCCTGAAAGCTGCAAAATCATACTGCTTTCTCCTAGCTTTTTGTTGTGCTATTGCTGTTTTATAACCCCACATCCTAGTTCCTGTGTTTTCCCTGTAACAGCTTTTAGAGTATTACAGCCCCCAAAGCAACTTGTTTCCTCAGCCAAACTCTTTCTCAGAACTGACTCACTGGAAACTGTATTTTGTATAACCTCCTGTACTGCTTGGGAAGCTAAAACTATAATTAACTTTGGTAATTAGAGTTAGAATATTGCAATAACTCTTCTCCCAGAACTACGTTTACCATGAAGTTATTCATCTTTGGAGCTTATTCTTGCATGAGCCAATTAATACCTTGACAACATTGTGATGCTCCATAAATAGTCTTAAGAAATTAAGCCCTCGAGCACTGCAGTCCCAAGGATTCATGAAAAACATCCTGGACATCAGGTTTTAATAATGGCAGACACTGCATTTGAAATTTTCATATGAATGCTAATGAGTAAAGGGCCGGGTTCAGTCCTCAATGGAGTAATAGGGGAAGAACCTGGCAGTAAAACTTTCAACTTTATTACTTGCAGTCATGTACTATTGAGGCTCTGCAGGTTTACAAGAGAGGAGATCTTGATATGTTTTCATAGCATCGTCCTACCACCTCATGGATTTCCACATGAACAGCTCAGTGCTAACTCCCATCTATTCAAGGCCAGGCTGGATGGGGCCTTGGGCAACATGATCTAGTGGGAGGTGTCGCTGCCCATGGCAGGGGGGTTGGAACTAGATGATATTTGAGGTCCTTTGAACCCTAAACATTCTATGATTCTATGATTCCAAAAATAGCCCTACACTGCAGCTACAAAGAAAAGCTGTTCAGAAAGTCCTCCGCAGAAGCCAAGTTCTGCTGACACTCTGGTGTCAATGGATTTTCATCCTGAATTGCAGGTGGAGCAAAGGAAAGCTGATTCTGAGGGCTTTCAGAAGTTTCCATGAAGGACACACAAATGTGTTTGGCTGAGTTGTTTCAAAATGTAAAATGATCTGCAGTTTTGAGCCAAAATACATTTACAGCTTTACAAAAGTCACCTTTAGAAGATAAAACCTTCCTTTGCAGAATATTTTTATAAAAAAACTTTAGGCTTTGCCTGAGTTTCCAAGATTCAGAGCTTTAAACATGTCACAGTCCAGACAAAAGACTTCCCAGCACAGTATGGAGCCACCACAATCCTGACCACTTCCACACTTCCTATGACTGACATCTTTTTTGTGTGTGTTTGATTTTTTTTTAATTTTTTCAGAAGCATTTTTTTTTCCCCTAGAGTCAAGTTCCCACAGCCAACAGGGAACAGAAAAATACCCACTTTTTTTCAGCTACTTACTAAAGCTTGGCATTTTCTACAACAAATAAATAGATAAAACCAATTTAATAACACAAAAAAGAAACAATGATGAGGAAAATACCAAGCAGTTAAGAAGTGGCCTGGGTAGCATGGCACATACATTGTCGCATTATGTGAACAGGAATCCTCTGCTTCTTTTCCTTCTTACCCACACTTTGTATTTGTTAGAGCTGTCAGAAACTGCAAGCAGAGTGACCCTTTCTAGCATCTGAACAGAAACCTGCAAACTTCTGTTCAGGTTTCAGGTGGAAATGACATCCAGATTTTGAGTAGGAAGTTTGAGAAATAGGAAAATAAAACCAATTTAAAGGTACCTTTAGCAGAAGCAGTAGAGATTTTATCTGCATAATTAAATCAGCCTTAATTCTTCAGCACTTTCTCAGAAAACAGTTTGTATTAATTTAACAGTCTGTTTAAATAGAAAAAAAGTTGTTAAAATTAGTCACCCACCTTTATTCAGACAGCCCCATCTTCATACTAAACCCATTCTTTAAAATGTATGACCGTAGGGGTTCAAGGCTTCCTACAGAATTAGGAAAAAGTACATTTGTTCTGAGGATGAACCAGGAGAGGCCATGCCTGACCGAGAGGAGAAAGCAGAGGACAGGGTAGGAGCCTGGAGAATCAGTCCTGCTCCTGGTGCCAAAGGTGCCACAGGGGCAGCAGAGGGGCCAGGGCAGCATCGCAGGCTGCCGGATGGACCACTGCCATTTCTGGTCAGCACACTCCATTTGCCCCACTCGCAGCCAGGAGGAAGACTGGCTTTGCAAGGCTTTGGCATACGAAACACAGTTAGAGAACCACGGCTGTTTTGTTACCTACCCTAGCAACGTTAGACTGCCTGTTCTACTTGTGCCTGGAGCTGTCTCTGGTCTTCTGCTTCCCATAAGACAGGTCGTGAAAGGGATAAAACTTTGCAGGACAAAGGTCCAAGTGCAGCTACCTAGCAATGTCCTGACAGCACACTATTTGTCTGGATAATGGACATATGTGGCAACTTGCAGATTCTGTATTTCACTTCTATATTTAAAAAAACAAAACAGCATTGTTCAGCTTGAAAAAAAAGTACTAAGTAGTCAAAATGGAACTAAAGTGTTTCAACTTACTCAATTTTCTGTTAGTGGTTCATTTCCTTAATTGGATACCTACAAGTAGATAGAAACACACGTATATATATTTGTATGTATAGGCTTTCTAAGAACATTTCTAATGTTTTTATTTTGGGGGGCTGGAAAAACTGGGGACATCCATATGTGTATATGGATAAGCCAGTAGTAGCAGTGCTGTTTTTCTGAAAGCCTGGATTAACATGCCATTTACGAAAGATGTATCATTGCCAGTTAGATATTCACTTGATCTTTAAAAATTCAAAAAGTGTTTCCCTGTAAGTCAGCCCTGTGAGTGAAAGTTATACATCCTTAATTTCAGTTGTTCGACAGCACTCACCTGCCAAAATATTTATCAGATCTGGGTTGAGGGGCTGGGTGGTATTTTCCCTGCAAGACCTCTCTTTTGAATTTCACTTTTAACTCTACCTGTCAAAGAATCTGCTTATGTTTAGTGACATGTCATCCTGAAGTCACTATTCAGACAGCGTGTAATGTTGCATTTCAATTTAGTTAATTTAAAGCTTTCCCTGCCATCTCCCTCCTTAGATGCCTGTCATAAATGATTGTCTCTTACTACAGCTCTGGAACAGGTGTATTGGATTCTGTTACTATATTGTTTGCCTTTTTAATATGATGGAACAGACGTCACTGAAAAAAATATATTAATCAGACATTTAAATACAAGCTTCCTGGAAAGAAAACTTATATGTTATTTTGCAAGTGAAAATACTTTAAAATAAATATTTCCACTAAATATACCACTTCCTTTTACCCTTTTAAAAACCATTTTTCTCAAAACAGTATAAAACCCATGCAAATTAGAAAGTACTTACAAATGTACTAACAGCCTCAAACATGTATGTTTTTGCAAATGAAAGCTTTGTCCCTGAAATTCCTCCCAATCTCAAGAAATGTGGTGGTGCAGATGCTAGTTTTGAAATCACTTGTGTGAAGCCTTACTCACCGATACCAGGAAATTGCCTGGGAAGTACAAGAAAAACAAAATTTGGAGTGGAAGGGCCAGTGCCCTAAATGGTTCAAGTGAATTTTTATCTGTTTTCATGAGAGCAATATGAAATCAGACATCCTTTCATTGTTAGCGTAGGTTTTCAAGTGTCAAGCCTTAAAAGCTAGTCAGAAATAAAGCAATTATAATAAACTCATGACTGCACAGTCCAGCCTGCATTTTATCTGGTCAGATTTTTGTAGGCAGTTAAGGTTAATTTGAACAGAGTCTGACAACCTCAGTTTTCTACCTAAGTGACACATATTCTGATGGCACAGAACCTGTAATTATTTCTTGCACTTTGAACCTCTTTGGAAACTTTTAAGTATGTGTCACGTTATTAAAAGAGCCGGCCAAAAATTAGCACAATACAGGTTAGCTTCGGCTTCTTTAGTTATTTTTCTCATTCCCATCAAACTTGCTTAAAGCAAAGATGTTCAGAGAAAGTGATACTCTTTTCTCCACAATTAGTACCAGCAGTTGTTGTCAAAAAACACATCAGTTCCACCAAGCAGCTGCAGGGAGCTTCCAGCATGCAGTATTGGGACAGAATATGCTACAAACCACCATTTTTTACTAAATTTGGTTCCACTAGAAAGATCCTGACAAGCTCCAGTTATCAGCTGATAACAAGAGAAAAAGTTTTACTTAGATGCATATATCAGTGTCAGCAGTCCAGAAGTGCAATAGCCAGCCTCACCTTACCACCTGAGAAAAATCTTCATTTATAACCACATAGTTTGGTAGCTTTTGGAAATAATACTATGCATATTTGGAGACTTTGTTTGCAGAGCATGTAATGTTAAAACAAACATTAAAAAACAAAACCAAACACCAAAACCAAAACAAACCAACCTGCCACATATCAAACTTTTAATTGACAGATTGGGACGCAGGGAATGACTTCTTGTTTAATATTTTGCTTAATAGTAGTTTTACCTTTCTGAGCAACTGTTGTCTCTGGATAGTTAAAGCACTGCCATTCAAGTGTTTTTTTCAGGGCTGCATGCAAACAAAGATTATACTTCTATTTGATAACTGTTCAAGTCCTGTTAGTAGGACTCTCCAGGGCAAAAGCTGTGTTGTGCAGCTGTGGGTACATGCTGTGAGAGTTGACAGCATGAAACAAATGAAAAGAAGTTGTTATATAGAGGCCTCCAAGACCCTTTGCCACAATAATGTCAAACAAATTTAAGGGAAAGTAAAAATAAGAATTTCCAAAATATTTCTTATGGAGAAGCTATATCTACTGTCAGTATCTGTATCTGTTGTTTAAAATGATCTCCAGTAAAGCTCTACATAATTCACACTTGCTCTCCACTCACATTTTTCCTAAAATCTCACATTTCAATGTCAGTTCTAGCATAATGGATAGCAGTTATCCAGATCTGAAACAGTAAACCAAACTGTTATAATGCACTCTATAGATACCTTCCAAAGATGAGCATGGATGTTCCATTTCTTTCATTACTAGGAATTAAATATTTGGATCTTCCCGGCAGCCTGGTTTTCTCATCCCAAGCTAAGGGGGAGGAAAGGGATAGGAAGGAACTATACCAAAATAAAAATGCTCAAAAGAACGCAGAATTCACTCTGATTTCTGCTGACATGTCTTAAATCCAAAAACAAATTGCAGAGACCCACTGTAAAGACCCAGACTCTGGGGTCTTTTTCATACAAAGTTGTCAGCCATGCCAAGAGACCTCTTGCAGCGAATCACAGAAAATCACAGCTGAAATTCTTCAGTAAGGCTATTCTGAAGCCATAGCTACTATTTTGCTATCCCATTTTCATTTCTGAATAACCTGACCTGTGGAAACTCTCGCTTTTGCAGAAAAACTTTGGGCAAAGCCTCATACACCCTAAATCCTTTCAAACAAGCCTTCACTGTAGATAAATACTATGGTAAGTCACGTGCACAAACCTGTCTTCCTTTCTAGCTTAAGGAGTTGAAAGAAAATTGGACACTGTCTAAATTATCCAAGGTTCCTGTGCATAGGAAAATTAACATTTTTCACATCTTAAAGTGGTCATGATTTCTGCTAAGTATTACCTGGCCCACTAGAGTCCCTTATGTGTACATAATTCAGACTAGCCATAAGGATGCT
This sequence comes from Ibidorhyncha struthersii, assembly GCA_013398815.1. Taxonomy (NCBI): domain Eukaryota; kingdom Metazoa; phylum Chordata; class Aves; order Charadriiformes; family Charadriidae; genus Ibidorhyncha; species Ibidorhyncha struthersii. Next base: position 16,306 of record VZSZ01005428.1, on the reverse strand, counting down.
AGACAAGGAGTGAAAACCTTGCATAAATAAAGCCAGGGAGTTTGAAGTTGGTATTTTCCATACAGACACACACCTGCAGTTCAGACTAAGATCCTGAGTGCTGCCGCTGACCCTCTAAACGCGGGTCTAGCCCAGTATGCCAGCACATGTTAAATAATCACAATTTCTCCACCCTGTCTTCCCCATTTCCACTGCAGTTGCACTGAAATACTGCTGGCCTGTCCCCAGCCTCCTGATATTTCCCTACCACCCTGCCTTCTGACAGGACCCTGCCATCACCCTTAAGCTGCTTTGAAGGAGACATATTCTTCTCCGGGTCAGNCTGTCCCCTTCACCCTCCTGCACTCAGAAACAGGCTGGTGACTTGGATATCCGTGACGTTTCATTGTAGTTGAACTGCCAGTTAGATCACAGCCTGGAGACAGGTTGTTTGACAACATCTCAGAACACATGGGGAGATTTGAAAGACAGTCAACCATGTNCAGAAAGCACTAGAGGAGATTAAAGTAAAGCTAATAAAGGCCAGGATCTTGTGAGAAATCTGCTCATGACCATTAAAGAGCGGAATTCCTACTTGGGAGAATATAAAATATTATTTTTAAAAATACCAAACAAAAATAGCAGT
>VZSZ01005427.1:0-15059 GCA_013398815.1 Ibidorhyncha struthersii | reverse complement strand
TGGGTGTCCCCTCTGCCCAGTGTTGGGACCCCTCAGCCATGGGTGTCCCCTCTCCTCAGTGGCAGGTCAAGGGACCCCTCAGCAGTGGGTGTCCCCTCTCCTCAGTGCTGGGTTTGGGACCCTTCAGCCATAGGTGTGCCCTCTCCTCAGCAGTGGGTGAAGGACCTCCTCAGTGTTAGCATTGGGATCCCTCAGCCATGGCTGTCCCCTCTCCTCAGTGTTGCACTTGGGACCCCTCAGTCATGGGTGTCCCCTCTTCTCAGGGGTAGGTCAAGGGACCCCTCAGCAGTGGGCGTCTCTTCTCAGCAGTGGCTGGCGGGCCCCTCAGNGACGGACCCCTCAGTGGTGGTTGCCCCCTGTTCTTAGTGATGTACAGTTAAGAAAAGCATTTCTTCCTATCGAGGCTAGAGGATGACACCACTCCACTCCGGGCAGAAGTCCTGCCTTCCTGCTGCTTCTTAGAGGTGGTAGGAAGCGTGTGGGTGCAGCTCAGTGTATGCATATAGTGTACCTGGACCCCAAAAAGCTTTGAACAAGGTCCTGCACCAAATGTCCTTAGCCCGTCTTCACAAGACGCTGGTCTCCATGGTTAAACAGACAGGCAATGGAAAGTGGGGCGACAGGTCAGTTTTCATGGGGGGGGAGGTACCAGAGACGTCTTCCTTGGGAGCTGCACTAGGGCTTGTGCTTTTCAGAGCTTGTGGTTTTCAGCACCTTCATACATTGTCACATGAGCAGTGATGGTACAGAATTAGCTGCAGCGCTAATTTAGGGCAGTAAAGGAGTGAAGGTGCCTTGAAGAGTTCAAGGGGGCAATAATGGTGGTGAGTGACTGGGCACACCACCAGCAGATTGCAGCCCATGTTGGTAGATGCAAAGTGATGCACAGGTGATGCAATCAAGGATGCACAGCATGCGGGGGGACTTAAATTAGATAATGCAACTTACAGAAGAGATCAGAGAGTCGTGGTGATGTCAGCGCACTGCTTGCCAAGAAGAAAGTGAAGTAAACATCAGGGGTTATAAAAAAGAAACAAAGAACAAAACAAAACAAAAAAACCCATCCTGCTGTTGTATAAATCTCGGGTGAAATGTCCTGCCAGTTATTGCCCACGGTTTTGTTTCTCCCATCACAAAAGGGTCAGAATCAGAAACAGCAGGGATGGGGCCCCAGGGCTGTTCAGGGCAGAGGTGGTTTCCATGCAAGGAAGGAGAAAAGCAGGCATGGCTGCCCAGCCTGGTGAAGTGAAGTCTGTGCCCATAGCATCCCGGCTTGTACGGGACTGGGGAGCAGGGAAGCAGCACTTACTCTCTTGGGATAGTAGAATTAGGGCACAATCAACTGAAATCATCAAGCAGGAAGTTTGACCCCAACCAGCAAAATATTTTTCATGCATTGCAGAAGGGAATGGGGGAACTCTTTTCCCCAAACGTGCAATTTGTGCACACCCAAGAAGATATCGGACAAGTTAATGGACTCCACGGCATTGCCCGAGTCCCAGCTCTGTGCCGTGCCCCATAGGCCCCACACCTCTGCCAAACCAGTTTGCCCAGCTGTTTCCCAGCCCAAATCACTGGTCATCCCAGCACCTTCCTTTATGAATGTGCTCAGCATAGCCCATATGAATACATCTGCATCCACAGACTTGCCATGACTGCAAGAGGGATCAAGACCTGTCAAGTGGTCCAGGAGATCCTGCTGGGTCTGGGGCTGGATTTTGTGCCGAGCTGAAGGAATGTCACCCCAAAAGCTGTCAGCTGGGAACGCAAGCCGCTGTGCTGACCCTTTGCAACCTGGCATCGTGGGTTCCTGCCCTGCACTGTGCCAGACACGTTCCCTCACACCTAGCCTCTCTGGAGCGCCCAGTCTCTGGTGGTGACCTGCTGGTAGGATCAACGCACTCCCAAACTGCAGACTTGCTCATGATTCACCTTGTTCCTTCCAACACCAGATAAACAGAACCATCAGATAAGAAGATATTCCTTTATCAAGGCTCAAGGAAACAGGACTGCGGGGGAAAAACAAACCATAAACCACAATTTCAACGTTCTTTCCTTCTTGTGTTCCTGTGTTTTTTCCTTATTAATGGTCTTTATCTTGAATGAAGAGGAAGGCAGCTGGATATGGCAGAGGAAGGACAGGCTCAGCCTATCCCTTTTTCAGGACAATCCCCACAAAGGTCCCACCTCACACCTGGGCATAACCCCTCTGTTTGCTTCCCCAGAGAGGTTACCCTGCGTTCTCTGCTTTGACTCCGCACAAATGGAGTAATTGTGGAGCCGTCACCTTTGCTGCCCTGTCTTTCTTAGGTTTCATTGTCCTCCCTCTTCATTACTCTTCAAGGCTGCGTGTATCATATCACAGAAGCTGTAGGCGCACGTGTCTTCTTTCCAGCTACGATCTCTTATACTTTGTCAGCTTTTTTGTAGAGGTGATACCTGGCAGCTAGGGACACTGTTAGAATGAAAGGTGACTCCACCATCAGGGCACTTTGTCTGGCTGTGCCTTCTGGAAATGCCGGGGGTTGTGGATCACAGCCCCATCCCACAAGCCTTGCAGGCCAGGTGGAAGAACACAGCATTTGTCGTGCTTTACAAGACTCTCAACAATGTAATATCCTCACCAAAAGGTGTCCTCTGGGCTTCTCTGGTAGACTTCTGTCAGAGGAGATCTGGTCAGTTGGATTCAGGCCCCTCTAAGCAGCCCAGCTCTGTGCTTTTCTTTGTTATGAGGCACCTTGAAATGCACAGCATCAAAACTCTGCTCAGCTCAGCACGGATCCAGCCTGAGGCACAAAGCACTGATGTACCAGGGAGCTCCTCCGATCCTTGGCACCACAAGATGCACTGGGCTGAGCTAGAGTGGATGTACTTCTGGAAACACTGGCCGATCTTGTTTTAGCACCAGTGCTGTGGGGAGAGATGGCCTCTAAGTGCTTGTAAAAGGGTTTATTCTCAGGAAAAAGACGTCATTCCCAGGAAAGTTAACTCATTCTAAGGAAAGGCTTGGATGTCTAGAAGAACTTTGGGACTCTGGGCCTGGTTCAAGTTTGTACGAGTAATCCTTTCCCACGGGATATACCAAAGAATTCCTGAGCTCTTTTGCAGGCTTATTGTCTGTTACTTTTAATGTAACAGCAGCAGACACTAGTTTGTCAGTGCTGTTGTTGTGCCTATTCACGATTTAGAAGTTCCCTGGATGACTTCCAAGTGAAACCAGGCTGATCTATGCCATTCATTGAGGTGAATCCCAGACACTGGTACCTGCAGTTTGTATTTTGTTGCTGAGATTTGGTTAGAATTGCCTAAATAATATTCTTTCCTTCAAGGCGATATTAGGCTCCGCTTTGCAATTGCGAAGGTTGCATAAAATGTCTCCTACCAAGTGTTTTTGTTTTCATCTCTGTAGCTGTACATTCTTTGCGCTGGGACTATCGGCCACCCAAGCCCTCCACCACCACAGTCCATAGCTTTTCTCCAGCAAATAACCAACTTGCAGTGCTCAAGGGTGGGATGGCAAGGCTTATTTTGAGGCGAGAGTGTTAATTAGCTTGTTGCTGTCCCTCGATTTTCTGGGATAATAGTTCCTAATTTCAGAGTGAACCCAACACCTGTGTTACGGGACTCTAGGCCCGGTCTGGCCAGATTCTGGTCTGTTCTTCTCCGTGACCAAACTGTAGGAAGCAGGTAGCCAGAGGAGCCAGTTGGCCTGGGAGCTCCTGGACCAGGGCCGCCCCTGTGGCAGGGCAGCTGCTTTGGAGCTATGAATTCTGGCAGCTCTAGTAGGGATGGTTTTAAAATACATGGTTTTGTGTTTCTATATGCAATTGTAATGTATAATATTTACATATCCATTTTTACCTATTGGGAAAAACTACCAAAAAAAAAATCTTGAGTAGTAAGAAACTGAATTTTATTTTAATTTCACAAGATTTGGTTCCAAATCTGAGTTTCAAAACAGCAAAACTTCTGGAAGCTCAAAAGTCTGACTTCAGGCAAGGTCTACATAAGAGCCTCTGGATCCCTGTGTCAGTCTGTTCCAGGCAGGCAAGCAACCTCCCCAGCAGCTGCTGGCAAACACCAGCTGTAGCGTTGTCCCAGCAGGATAAAAATGTGGAGACTCAGAGCTGGCAAACACTTCCAAGAGCACTGAGCTGTGCCATGATCTCTCTCAAGCAGTGAATAAGTCAATCTTTTTAATTACAGCAAACAGAACAAGATTTTACCTATAGCTATGTGCAAATTAGGTCGGACGGCACTTGCCTGGGCACTGAGTCTGATCCCCCTTTGTTAAAAAGCCTGCCTCACATGGCCTCCCTCACAACTTGATCAAGCTATATGTGGAAAGCAGTGGTCCTCCTCCTGCCCTGTACTTCTTTGGGCTTATTATAAAACCTCAGTGTTTATGAATCTTCTTTGATTTTTCCATTAAAATGTATTTATTTGTTCCTACGTGAAGGCTGCCCTTTTGGTCGCATTTATTTCCTGATGTATTTATAGGCAGCAACTCTATCCCTTCTCAAACTGTGTTTTGAAAGGTTAGACAGAAGTCCAAAAGAGCTTAGTTTATCAGAGAATAAATGCCCCTTCTTCTCCCGACCGCGTTAACCCTCTGTACCTCTACAAGTTTTAATTAACCTTTTCTGAATGTGCACATGCTAAATTTTACATTTAACCTATATGGAAAATACTTTTCCTGCTACATATGAAACTGCTCATAGTAACCATCCAATCAGGTGGTTTGCCTGCTCTTCTTTTTCATATTCCTGCAGCAGTTTATACCGGGAGTTCTCATTAGCGGCTCATCAGCACTCAGGAATATGGGGTTTCATCCTACTACAGACAGTCTTCACAACCCTGCCGCAATAGCTTGATTTTCAACTGTACCAGCAGTGTTTCCCAGCTTCATGTCACTGGCATGTTCTTGCACTTTCTGAAGGTCCCTAATGACAATATTTACGAAATTGGTACTAAAACCCACTTCAGTGGGTTTCAGCAATAGCTTCTTTACTGTGCAGTGCCTCTTTTCTTGAGATGATATATTATTTTTCCATCTTTTATTGAAACTTTACTTTACAGTCCGTATCGTCTTCACTTTAATTAATACTCACCCCTGAAATTACTTTAAATAACTTAGTAACTCAGAACACTTCCTTTGTCCTGAGAGATATTAGATTGGTACAAAATAATTTTAACAAATATGTATTCCATTTTATCCTTCTTCCTGCTTATTCTAAAACTTTCCTTCTTCTGAAGATACCCAGGTCCCTTTTTTCCACTGAAAGTAGGTACATTTATTATTCTCTCGTGTGGCACCACCTCCAGCTGGACACCAGACCTGCAATCTGATCGTTGCTTCTTTCAGCTCCCAGGCTGTGAACTCCAAGCCATCTGAATACCTTAACCTTTGAGCTTTACTCTGGATGGGGTGGCTAGTCCTTATACTTGTTTTTTGTGGGTCCTCTACTTCTGTTCCTATGTCTGGCAACACGGGGGCAGACACTTGTTCAGCTGTGGAGCCACACCTTATGTTTAAGTTTTAATCTTTGCATAGGGGCCATCACCCCTCTGTTGTTCCCCCGATCTCATTCAAATATCAGTGAAGACCCCTTTGTGGAGCATTTGAGTTTCCTCTGCAGGGTCTGAACTGGGAACAGTTCTCAGGTTTTGCACGCGCATTGTCACCTCCAACCCACAGCATCCTTTGCTGATTGACTGCTTTTACTGCTGCCAGCAGATTCTTTGTTCATTCTCAGTATCAGGCACTGTAGTTATACAACTAATAGAGGCTGGAGTCGCCTCCTAAAATATTTACACATTATTCAGGACACAAGCTTCAGACAGCTTTCTTACTGAGTTAACAAAAAATTCCATGCCACTCTATTCCATGCCAAGTCCTTGTGCTTCTCAATCCAGGTGACTTCATTAACTAGCTTCTGTAATTTATTTCTCTAACTGCTCTCCTCGAAATTAAGAATCATGACTGTAAACATTTCTAAACACCTGCTTTGTGTAATTAAAATTTTATCACTCAATACAAGGTTATCTTCTGTAACCAGCTTGTACACAATAATTTCCCCACATCTAAGAAACAATGTTAATGACCATCGACTCAAGCTAGTTCCCTGGGTGTTTAAATTGAGCAAGCAGTGGCTGGTGCAAGTGGCTGCTGTCAGAAGCCACTAGCAAACTCTGAACTGCGTTATAGTCACAGGAAACTACCAAGCAACTCCCCCGTCTGTTGCCGCCGTAGTGTGAACTGGCACTAAGGAAAGAGAAACGACATCTCAATGAATAAGAAATGAGCAGAGTTGAGGATCTTGTCTGTAATTTACAGAAAGTTGTGAAATGCTTCCTGGTACACATTTCCCCAGAACTGCAAACTCCATACCCCTAGAAACCAAACGTTTCACTGCTTAGAAGGTATTCAGTGCTGGTTGGAGCTATTCAGACAGATCACTGGCACCAGGAGTGACTGCGTGGTGTCTTGCGTCTTGACTTTTTCTTCCTTAAGAGCTTCTCCAAAAAGGGAAATGGACGAACAAAGCCTTTGTTGGGGCTATAAGACCACAAGCCAGATCTAAAGGAAGGGGAATTAATGGGACAGCAAGTTAAAAATGACCACTGTGAAATAAGACAGTGCTTTATTGACCAAAAGCAGTTAAAACGAAATAGAAAGTACTTGGGATGGGGGGCAGGAAAACCCCATGGCAGAACAAGCAGGGGAGTTTGCGGTTATAGACTTACAGCTGTGAAAAGACTCCCTAGACCATTCTGCCTGGCTGTGCATCACCTTACCCAGTCAGACCTGGCACTGAGCCCAGCAGCTTGTACGTGATTTCAGTCTTCCCTTCTGGGAAACACGTGGTTTAATCAGAAACCTGCAAATGACAGGGCTCCAAAAACCTAGGGGGACTTAGGATTTCCCTTAGGAGTCCCCTCCAATTGATGCTGAAAAGACAGGCTTCATATCTGTTTTTCACTAGTCTGACCGTAACCCTGTCCCCCTGGTTCTGGTTCTGCCATGCTGCTAGTCCAGGATTCTGAACAGTCCCCGTGTATTTTCCCATATCCTACTCGAAGAACCTCTCAATAGCCACCTCGATAAACTAATCAAATGGAGCCCTTTAGATTCCTCTCTGGGGGGCATTTTCCCAGCCTTAGAGCAGTCTGTAATTTTTTCCTGTGGCCTCTCCAATTTTCCATCAAAGTTATTTCAAAGCTGTGGACACCAGAACAGGACCCTTTACGTCAGTCACAGCCTCACCAAAACTGCTCATGGAGTTCCCTGTTCCCACTTACTGGTCCAAGATCCTTGGCTGGGAAAGCATTAGCTCCTCCTGGCACAGCGTCCTGGTAGGAATTCATACCATTCTGCTTTATAGGACTCCAGACCATTTTTCAGCACATGGATTTCCAGGAAAAACTCTTTCATTTCCTAAGCCTGCCGTGCTCCCTGCCCACATGCTTGGCTTTCATGGGCCGTGCTTTCAAAGAAATCCAGGCTACTCAGGCCTCACGGCAAATCCTTGCTTTACCAGCCTTTGAGCGCAGCTGGCCCTTGTATTAAACTCCCAAACAGAGATTACCCCCACCTAGAGCCAGTGTCTGCAGAACTCCTGACAGTCAGCACAGCAGGGTGTTCCACAAGGGGAGGGAACTGTTCCACTGTCAAACATCTCCAGAAGCTGAGCTCTGGAGCTCGGATGCCCTGAGCATCTCTGCTGCTGCTGGTGTGGATGCCAGCAAACAGAAAATAGGAGGTCTTTTTAACGTAGCAGGCCAGAGTACCGCAGGGTCAGGGGAGACCCAGTACACTCTTTCATCTCTGTTCTTAATCATCATCCTCCTCAGAGATGAGCTGGCAAAATAGGCTGAAGAAAAGGAAGTCGGATTCACAAATGACGCTTGCAGGGTTGTGACACAGGAGAGGAGAGCCAAGAGCGCAGTCAGAAAGCCGCACAGAAATCATGAGGCTCTGACGTATGCTGAACAGGCTTCCTGGCGGCATCGTGCTAGGGCATCCCAGCACAGCCCAGCGCTCCCCCTGCACTGGGAGCACCCATCCTCACAGACCTTTAGTGCCAGCTGCGGACCTGCAGCTGCAGGAGGGAGGCTGCATCTTTCACAGCAGGGCACTGGTCAGGTTCAGAGAGATGCAGCACACAAACAAAAGAGATTTTTACTCATGGCCACCTGCCTTAATTTCCCGCATCAGGTTTATAAAAAGCTAACATGTCTGAAGTCCCATCAGCACATGCCAGCCTTGATCTTTTGCAGTCCGCGCCTGGGGGCCAGGCCATCCTGCATGCAGTGGCAAGCAGCGGGAGAGGAGACAGGCAGGAATCTCAGAAGGGATTTGCAGCTGGAGCTCCCGCTGGTGAGACTCGCTGCAGCGTGATGGTTACTGGGGGAAGCCCACAATCATGACTGCTGCACAACAGTGGAAACCTAAAAAAGCTACAGATCGAACAAGCCAAATGGCTCTGCCCAGCACAGTGGAACTGCCGGGGGACACCCTGTCACCCATCCCAGTGGGATGAAACTTTATTCATCTTGCCACTTTCAGGGGTGAAGAGAAGGGGGAAGTGAGCCTGCTCATCACAACCGCAAAGCTTTTCTCCCTACCATGGAAGCCAGCGTGGGCACCACGGGTCTGCCCTGCACAACATCTGTGGCCAGTGTCCATGCACACAGCAGCTGGAAATAAAATCACCCTGGCCAAGGGCTGGGAAAGCGCTTCTGCTAGGCAGCACCCCCAGGGCCAGCCCTGCCTCACTCGCTGGGTGACAAAGGCAGCTGTGAGGGGCCATCGTAGAAACTAATTTCTTAGAACACTAGCAGCAGAGCCAAAAAATGATCTTTTGGGCTGAAAGGACCAGAGCTTTGCAAACACCGTCCCCTTGCTCACCTCCTCTTCAGGCTGTTCGAGACTTTATAAGCCCCAGGCCAGACCTGGCCAAGGCTCTATGGCAGCCTTATACCACCATGCAAAGATCTCAGACATTTCTGTCTTCTCTGGTTTCTGTCTGCTGCTAACTTCTGGCACATGGCAATGCTTCATCTCTCATCCAAGTGATGCAGCTCTTTAGGAGACAGGAGACGCCAGAAGCTTTGGACCAGAGGGGCCAGCACAAACCAGTGCCCCAAGCCTGAAGGCTGCGGCTGATGTTTGCTGGGAGCAGAACGGGCAGCCCAACCCCTCTGGGGTGAAGCCCCCAGGGAGCTGGTGGGACTGCACTACATAGACCATGTCTGCATCAGTTGCCTGACACTGGGGCACTGTTTTAATTTAAAATGGATTAGGCTTTGTTTTCTTTTCCACACAATAACATTGCACGCATTGTTGGGCGATAAAACCCACAGATAACTATGCCAGCGGGGTGTTGGGGTGGACGTGATCAGCAGCACAGTACGAGCTGAGACGGCGAAGAGTGGGGGGGAAAGCCTATAGAAATGTGCTGCTGCTAGCAAAGACAGCAGCTCCTGGGGGGGCCCTTGCACAACTTCTCAATAGCTCCTTCCTGAACCAGGGCGGAGGGGCCGGCCACCCAGAATTTGGATGACAGCTGGAGTGGGACACGGGGTGCAAGGCAGCAGGGACGCCTGTGAGCCAGCTATGCCTTGTGTCACTCCTACTCACAGCCATGCAACGGCGATGGCACTGATGACTCCTGGGAGGACACCGGGAAGAGGAGGTGAGGATGTCTCAATTCACCACGGCATCTATTACTAAATTGCTGTTTTTCCCAGGCTGGTTCTGCCCCTCCCTGCCTGCCTTCCTCCTGATTTTCCTGGGCTCATAAGCTCTGCATTTAGTGCTGGCATGCAAGGGAAGCACGGCTTCACCAAGGTGCTCTGGCAAAATCATTTTGTTTCCCAGGTTTCTTGGCAGGACCTTGACATCACATGCACCAGGTTCCTTTGCTACCCTAATCCGTGCCTTTTGGCTGGCAGCAGCACAAGGCAGAAGGGATGCTATTCACCAGCGCTGACCCTGAGCTGCAGGAAGCACTCCCTGAGCACAAGGACCTTGGGGTGTCCCAGGGCCACACATCTCAGTTTGAGGACACCTACCTACACCCCACTGTGATGTTAGACACCAGACAGTATTTCTGCCCCCTGCAGAATCAGAGGACTCCCTGGCAAATCCTCCTACAGCCTCATTAACTCACCACACCAGTGTTACCAAACAAGCTGGCCCTTGCAGGTCTCTGACCCAGTTGTGCCTGGATCTCCTCTTCAGTCGTGTTGACTCCCCGCACATGTGATGCCTGAGGAAGCCAATGCTGCCAGCAAAATGCAGTAAGAGCATTCCCACAAAGCTTGTATAGCATCTGGGGACCTGACCCCATGCAGCTCTCTCCACCGTATTTTCTCAGTACTTTCTCACCTGAAACCCTTCATAACCACTCATGGGTTTTTTTTAGCATCAGTTTTGCTGCCGATGTGCTCCAGACCAGGCATCCCTTGCTTCAGACGGTAACAGAAGGCACGGGGCTCCCCTGGGGTGCTTTGTCATTGCTAGAGGGACTGCATCTCCATGCGGGCAAGGACAACAGGAGATCCTGTGGATGTGGTGTGGGTTGGGGCTCAGACAATGCTGCAATGTACTGTGGTAAGTGCTGCTGCCCCAGGCAGGAATGCAAAAACAGAGGGAATCAGGGGCAGCCAGAGAAAACCCACAGCCCCACAACATCGCCAGTGTCCATCTGCCCTGACCTGCCCGGCAAGTGGAAAAGCCCGAAAATGCAAGACTGCAAGTCTGTGCAGGCGCTGTAGCAATGTGCTCCCAGAAGAAAGAGGGACAGGGGTGGTATCAGCAGGCAGCGGCTGCTGGTAGGAACACAGCTGCCCAGAGGAGCAGAAGTAGGGCAGATGCTTTGCACAATGCAGATACGAGCAACCAGTTCCCACTGCTGCTCAAGTGATGCCAGGACAGCCCAGAGCCACCAAAGCAGGAGACTGTCCCTGCGTGGGGAGGTGGCCTGGGGCACTTGGCATAGGCTGCTGCACCACCGAAGCCTCAAGTGGGAAGTCTGAGAAGACAGAAAAATGAGCTGGCGAAAGCCACCAGCCAGCAGCAAAGCTGACATGCACCCTGGGTCCTCCTGAGCCCAGCAGGGGAGGCCTTGCATGGTGCGGTGAGGACTTCATGAAAGCCTTGCCCTGGGCCATTTGAAAGGTCTGGACAGGTGATCCTGTGGTCTCTTATGGGCTTAATACTCTGTGAATTGACAAGTCCTTTCCTGGTGGTAATTTAAATAGACTTTCTTGTTACTCAGAGACTCTTTGTTAGCAGGTATAATTACAGCAGGAATGCAGAGAGTACAGTTTTAGTTCCATCAAATGCCGGTAATTCCCTCCTCCCACAATCAGTCTTCCAGCATTTTATTTGTCTGATGCATCAGGTCCTATTTTCTTAGAGGGGAAAAGCGTTAGGAAAACACTTAGCAATAACAAATTAAGTGTCATTAAGTCAGGCAATCAGAGAGCTGAGACATAATGCCCTAATTTATCTAGCTCTTCGTGCAGGAGAGCTCCTCGGTGCTATATCCAGCTGTTGGTGCTGATGGATGTTACATGCATCCAACACTGGAGAGCAATGGAGACCCTTTGCATTTGTTCTGGACCGACATTGTCTCTTCCAAGAAGTTCCAGACCTTTTAGCTCCTACCAGGACAGCAGAGTTAGGACCCTGCCAAGCCAAAGCTCATGCTACAAATTCAAACATAAAGACAGTCCCCAGCTGCTGAAGAAAAGCCCTCTGCAAACAGTAGGTTCTCCCCTCCTGCTCAGGTCCAACTAGATGAACCATCTCCTCTGGCAGTAGTCCCTACAGTTTGCACAAAGGGGACAAAGGAAGAGCAACCAGGCTGTTTTGGACTGGGGAGAGGCAGGGAGGGACATGTTCAAGTGCTAAATGCTCTTGCACGCAGTATAACAAACCAGGTGAACACAGTGAGAAGATTGAACAAAGATGTTAATCACTGAAACTTACAAAGAACACTGAGCTACATTACTATTTCACATAGATACATATACATGTATTTATAGGAGAAGAGGAAGTAGAATAGATCTGTAAAACACATCACTGCGAGTTTGGCCAGTGCAGGCAGAACGCACCAGGTGTTAAGTGCAAAACCTGGACAACTGCAAAGTCATCTGCACACACTGCAGAGAAACTTAGGCCATTTATTATTAAACTGTAGACTGGCCCCTTTCTCAAAGCGGATCCTCAACGGAGGATAAAAGACAGAGTAAAACTGCAGTTAGCAAACCCCAACAAAACAATGAGGAAAACCCACCCCAGAGCCAGGACTCCCGTGTCCCCTGTCTCTCGGCAGGGCAGCTTTGGTGGCGTTGCTCTCCATGCTCTGCTGCCCACTGCCAGGCTAATGTCTGGGGACAGCTTTGGGGCCCGTTGAGCCCTTAGCCCAGCGGAGACCCAGCCCCGGCCCCTCGCTCTTGCTGCAGCAGGACCAAGAGGGGATAACAGGATCAAAAGAGCAGTAACGAGCTCTGGGAACTTGTCAGACAAATGTGTTTTTAACTGAATCCCAAATGAGCTGCTGAAGGGGAGCATTAGTGCTGTCACGTGGAGCACATGATGTTGGAATTCATTAAGCCTTTGAAGCAGGGTTAGCACTGCCGTCCCCTGTCCCAGCCGTTAGCCATCTGGCTGAAAATCGGCCAAGTTTCCTTCACCCCAGAACCGGTGGAATGGTCTGTGTTTGCAGCAGTTGCCGGAGCCACAGAGCAACGGTCTTGAGAAAAAATGGCACCTCTTCTTGGAGCCCTTGGCACAAACATGCCATTCCCCATGTCCTGTGAGGCTTCTTCAGAGAAATCAGATGCTTCCAGAGATACTTCCTTTCTTCTTTCTGTGAGACTGGTTACAGAGGAATGAAAAATTTAGTAATGGAGAAGTGGAACTACAGCTGAAAGTCCTGCATTTGGTTACCGAGAACCAGAACAGAAGCACCTCAACTATGGGTGAAACCAGAACAAAACTGCAATTGAAAGCTAAAGGCAAATGTTGCTGAATGTTGTTGGCTGTGGCACAGGGTCGTGTTTTGCAGCACTATCTCAAATACAAAGTCCCCTCCAAAACTCCAACTCTCCCTTGTTTGAGGGCAGTTTGTAGATTAACCATGCTGCGGATGTAAAGGCACAGAGGTGGCTCTGTCCGTAGCCAAAACATAGTAAACATCTTTGTAGATTCCTTTTTAGGCTTGAAAAACCTGAGCTGCTTTTTCACAAGAGCTGAAGCAAGTACCTGTGTAATTCCATCTCAAAACACTGGGGATTGTGCACCGAGACACCTTTGCAGTTCTGTGCAGGGGACATGGAGTGTGCCCCACGCTTCTGGCTGATGCGAGCAACATGGTGCTGAGTTGGCTTGGAGCTGTAGCAGCACCTGTGCTAACACACTCCCACCCAGCTTCGGCATTAGGAAGCACAGCGGACACATGAAAACAGCTCTGCAGGAAACAGATCGTGTTAGGAACCTCTGGACCAGGGGTGACCATGCTGGATCCAGGCTGTCTTCTGCAGAAGCATTTCTGTGTGCTTGCATTGCAAATACTTGCCATTGCCTAACATAGTGGGATTGCAGTCTGTTTCCCCTCACTCCCCATCTCTTACAGCCTTAAAGCAGACTGATAATTGCCTACTCCTAACTGGGATCTGCATGATGTCATGGCCTCAGTTCCTCCAGGGGAGCCACCACGCTGTCTTTGGGCTGTGCTAAGCTGCTGCAGTACCTGCTGCTTTCCCCCCGCTCTCCTCCCAGCACAGTGCATGCAACGGGGTGAGGCAGGTGCGGCTTCAGCTCGGCAGGCCCTTGCTGTGCGGTTGCTGGCATTCCAGCCCAGAAAATATTTGGGTGAGATGATGCTTTTGGCAGAAACTCTCGGCAGCTGTGCTGGTGCCCGCTGCACCAACCACAGCAGGGCTCAGTTGCCGGCGGACACCTCCAAGGCACAAAGCAGTAAGAGAAACCCTTTGAAACACTCCCCCAGGTCTCCTGACACCGTGAAGTCTTTTTTCTTCCTAATTTTCCAACATCCTAATTTGCCAAATGTTTTTGCTTGACTGTAAGCCAAGCCCAGCTTTGGGAACAAAATCTGTGGTGCCCTGGGGGTTCCCCTGGCTGTTAATTGCCGGGACCTGTGATGCTAAGAGCTGACCCCAGACATGGCAAGCTCTATGCACAGACCAAAACACAAACTGAAAGCTCTCCAGCCTGGTCTGCCCTGACCCAGAGCAGCCGTGAGCCTCAGAAACGTTGTGCTTCCTCCAGGGACCCTGCTGCAAACATGCCCCTGTAGTCAGCAGCGTACCAAAACGCAGTGAGAGTGGGGTTGGTGGCTGCCCAGAGCACCATTCAGGTGTAAATGTACTGCAGAAGGGGCTAAAGGCTGGCCATAACTTTGCTGCTGGACTTGGGTCCCATGGTGCTGCTTTGGGCTTTAATCCAGCACCTTCTTTGGATGGTCCGTGTCTTTAGTAGATGGTGGTGGAAGCGTAGTGACCAAGGATGAGGAAAAGGCTGAAGTACTTCATGCCTTCTATTGCCTCAATCTTTAAGAGTAAGACCAGTTGTTCCCCAAGTACCCAGCCCCCTGAGCTAGTAGACAGGGGCAGGGAGCAGAATGAAGCCCCCATAATCCATGGGGAAATAGTTAGTGACCTGCTCCAGCACCTAGACATACGCAAGTCCAGATGGGATCCACATGAGGGTACTGAGGGAACTGGCGGACATGCTCACCAAGCCACTCTCCATTATTTATCAGCAGTACTGGCTAACTGGGGAGGTCCTGGTTGACTGGAGGTTAGTGAATGTGACGCCCATCCACAAGAAGGGCCAGAAGGAGGATCCGGGGAACTACAGGCCTGTCAGTCTGACCTCAGTGTCTGGGAAGGTTATGGAACAGATCATCCTGAGTATCATTACGTGGCACATGCAGAACAGCCAGGTTATGAGGCCCAGTCAGCATAGGTTCATGAAGGGCGGGTCGTGCTTGACAAACCTGATCTCCTTCTATGACAAGGTG
>VZSZ01005420.1:486982-505269 GCA_013398815.1 Ibidorhyncha struthersii | reverse complement strand
AAGCCAGTAAAAATTAGTAGTAACAAGCTCATTTCAATAGAAATGGGTTCGCTGCTCTGCCGCCTGCCAACCATTTATGGGACTGGCTCGGTGCCGGCGAGCAGGGTCCAGCACGCTGCATCCTTCCACCCTCCTGCTGCTGGAAATAATTTGTGACTTAAAAAAAATAAATAACACTATTGTGGAGCTTGGTTTATGGTTGGGGCCTGAGTTGGGCAAAGGTGACAGCTCTAGCTAGCTCCAGAGTTTGCAAAACCCGGTCAGGGGGTTTTCTGCTTCATCTCACGTGGGCTTCTGCTGGCTTTCCGTGGTGCATGTGAGAACACTGGTGGATCCATGGCACGTTCAGTCTGCTCCCCAGATCCAGTGCAAGGGGAATAGAACTGGGTCAGGGTGACCGTGCCGATGCAGGGGTGTTGCAGGGAGCATTGGATGCTGTTAGGTGCCACGTGTTGAGTAGCTCAGCAGCACCTGGCAAAAGCCTTACGTGGGGCTTTGATATTGATGCCCCAGACGTGTCTGCGCATGTCATGTTTTCTGCCTTTTTTGTTCGGTTTTCCTACGGGGAGATTAGGGAGACTTTTTTTTAGGGAGCTTTTTTTTGTTGTTGTTGTTCGGTTGGGTTTTCTGCAGATCTCAGAATGCAAGTTCAAGGAAGTGAATGGGTCAGTCTGTCCAAATTATCATAGAATCATAGAATGGTTTAGGTTGGAAGGGACCTTAAAGACCGTCTCGTTCCAACCCCCCTGCCCTGGGCAGGGACACCTCCCCCCAGCCCAGGTTGCTCCAAGCCCCGTCCAACCTGGCCTTGAACACCTCCAGGGATGGGGCAGCCACAGCTTCCCTGGGCAACACATTCCAGTGTCTCACCACCCTCAGAGGGAAAAATCATAGCTATAACTAATTCCTTGACCTGCTGCAGTCTATAACCGTCAATGGCGATTGATTAACATGGTATGAATGAGCCCATCAGATCCTTGTGGTGGGACGGCTGTCATGCATCGCTATCTGCCAGCACAGACCCATGGCTTCTGGGGAGGTGGCATTTCCTACAGGCCAATGTGAAGGGGTTTGGGCAGCCCCTGGGGACACCGAGCCACAGGGCTGCTTGGGTTCTGGGTCCCCATCACCGGAGGGGACCGGTCTGGCTCCTACTCCGTCATCACTCAGTCCCCGTCCTCTTGATAAGCCATAGCCATCAGTGTTCCTGTGGTGTGAGCTCTTGTCCTTGTGGGATGGGGTGACAAGGGGTGGGTAAGAGGAGACTTTTGGGCTCTTTCACATCCCTTGATGAGCTGGTGATACACTGTGTGCTTTGCTACTGAGCCCATGTCTGCGATGGAGACATCCTGGCCCCACCGAAACCCCAAAGTTGTTCCCCAGTGAGCCAGGTGATGGCTTGTTTGGAGGATCAGACCCCAGAACAAGCGCTTTTCTGATTTGGCCCATCTTTAAATGTAGCGGGAGGTTCCCAGCGTGGGAATCCATCCGACTTTTCCATTTGCACTGGGTTTCATTTTGACGCTTGCATGGAGGGGAGGTCTGTGCTGGAAGCTGGTATCTATGCCGCCCATCGGCAAAGCTCCTGTCCATCCCGGCGGGTGTCCATCTGAAGCAGTGCCACGTGTTGGGGACGGCTGTTGGTCTGCAGGCAGCCGTGTCCTACAGCAGCCGCCCCGTCCCGTTGGGGTGAGCATGGAGGGGGGCGGCTGTTTGTACCCGTCGGCAGCGCGTCGCATCTGTCTTTCCTTAGCCCAACTGATTTATACCCGGCCTGGAAAGATTTACGGCCGTTTCCTGGGAAAAGGGAGCAAAACAGCTTCTAGGATGCCCCGGGATGCTCCGCTAAAGCCACTCGCATGTGACCATGGAAACTTCCAGCCCAGAGGAGGGTAAGGAAATTCCTTTACAAGTACAAAGTAAGGTAAAGATCCTATGTGCGTGGTGAGTTGCTCTTCCCCCCATTGTTGAGCTATTTTAATGAAAGGGAAGTGTCAGCAAAAGTGTGTTTTTTAAAAAAAGAAGTCACTCAACGCATCACTAGTTTTAGAGTAGGAGCACTCGGGGCAGCTTCTTTGCTGCTGAAACAAGAAAACTAGAGTTGTTTTTTATTTGCAGGTAATTACGGCCACATATTTTGAAATATCCGTGCTCTTTTTCACATTGAATCGTCAGTAGGGACCTTCAGAGCTGGATTGAATTCAGCTGTGCTTGAAAGGGTCCATCATTTGAGACTTCTGACATTAAAAGATCTTTGCAAATTAGTTTTGCTCTTGCCATGCTGAATTTGTTTGTGTAAGAAAAAAAAAAACCTCAGTGGATTGGGTATGTGCCTGTCTTTGAAGGGCTTCGCTTCAAAGGCTGCTTGGACTTGGTGTTTTAGACGCTGAGCTCCGCTGTCTGGGAAGCTCCTCTGCTTCGCGGGGAAGCGTTGGCTCATGACTTCGTTAAAACCTGCAGGAAGCAAAAAGCTGAGCACGGCTTTTCGAAGCCATCAAGGAAAGTGGGTGCCCAGGACTCATTCCCGATAGGAAACAAGTGCCGGAGCTCCACCAGGGACTCGCATGTGCTGGTGTACCATCCGCCCCCCTCCATCCTCCTGCACGCCTGAGGATGCACTTCAGCCTTCCCACGCACTGGCGGAGACAAGCAGATATATATAGATACATATGTCGATGCAGCGGGGGGAATATAGCTGTCTTCTTAATTAGCCTAAATAAGGCTTGCGTGCAGAACTGGGGCAGGTTGGCCGCCGGGCCAGCGAGGTGTTTGGGGCTGGGGAGATGGGCATTTCGGCGCTGGGCACTTTGGGGGGGTCACTGGTAGCTTGCTTCGCTTGCGGCGTTTGCCGTCACTGCCAGGTTCGTCTCCTCCCAGGGCTCTGGGTGGTTGCAGTCACCTTTGGGTTTGGAGTCTGTGATGGATAGTCCCGAACATGGTTCCCTCCCCGTCCCTTCCCTGCTTGCTTTGGCTGCGGACGAAAGGAGCCCGCGGGCAACCTGCGTGGCGTTGGGAGATTGAGGGGTTAGTTGGTCCCAGAAAATTCAGCTGAGCTCTCTGCAGTCAGAAGCCAACCGCAGGAGATGCAGGGGGACCATAGCTATTTGAAAAAAGGTAAACAATAAAAATAATATGGCAGAGTTTCCTGGTTCTTGGCTCGGAATCTATTTTTTCCGAAAGTAATCTCAAAAGCAAAAACATGAGAACCTATCTAACGTTGCGGCGTTTTGCATGTGTGGATCAGATCCGTCACCAAACAGCTTTCGTTCGCGGTGGGGCAGGAAGCCCTTCCCCGTCCAGTCTGACGGATGCGTGCGCATCCCAGCCTGCTGCAAATTTTAATTGTTCCTTTTAAAATACACAAGTAGCAACAGCAGCAACAAAAAAAAGGTGCTAACAGAAGGGCTGACACCTCCCAAAGTCTTGGGCTGCTGGAGAGAGGTGCTTTCAGAGCCAAAGACAAAACCGATGAAGGTTTAAGTGAGCAGAGAGTGCGTTGTCCACGTTAAACGCAGAGGCTTCGTTCCCAGCGATGCTTTTGGATTGCCTTATCTCACCGACGGGAAGGGGCTGCCCTGGCTGGATGCATGCGATACGCTTAATCAGGGTTTAAATGAGGACAAACTAACCAACACCAGAACGTTTCTGAGAGACAGAAGATAATCCCAGATCAGCCGTGGGCTCGAATCACCGCCCCTCCGTCGCTACCTTGCAGAAAACATTTAGTTTCTCTCCGCTTCCCTCTTTTTTTGTCCCTCTCGTTGAGATTTGTACGCAATATAATTTTAATCCCCGATACTCTCGCCCCTCCTTTTTCCCTCTCCCCTTCCCTGCAGGCTCTCTTTCCCCCCGCGCGGGCTGCGAGAGGCGCACAGCAAGGAGCAGCTGGCTGGCAGAGCGAGATTCCCCTCGGAGGCAGGAGCGAGCTGCGCCGCGCAGGGGCCGGGCGAGGGCGAAGCCGGCACGGCGTGCTCAGCCCCCGCTTCTCCCCGCCGCCTGCCTCTCCCGCAGCCTCCAAAACGCTTTTCCTCCTAGCTCTGTCCTCTTTTGAAACACAGGGCGTATTTTACACCTGGGGTTTTGGGCTGGCTTCGGAGCCATCCCGCGTCAGAGCATCACCTGGGTGCCCCTTGCGGGCGGTGCAGAGGGAGGACCGGGATGCGGGATGTGACGCCTCCGGTCATCGCGGCACAAGCTTGCTTTGATGAGAGCTTTGTTAAGACATGGTGCTTATTTGTTTCTCACGCTCTCCTGCGGGTCAGGCTGGCGTGGTGCAGGTCCCTCGGTTTGAGTGCTTGTGGCACGTTGAGCACGGGAAGCCTCCGCAGGGATTTTGAGTGGTGTTTTTCACCCTGGTCAAACACCCGGGAATGTCTTGGGCGTTCAGAGGATGCTTCTAAGGTGGGCAAGCAAGTTGAGGCTTTAACAGCAAGTGAAACTGCATTAACAACTCACACCTGTTTGCTTCATTAAGTAACAAAACGCCCGCTCGTGCCCATCCTTTGGTGCCTCAGAATGGTGCGGGCGGCACAAACTGGAGAAGTGGGGGTTATAGCTAAAACATCCCTCAGGATTAACGGCTTGGCTTGGGCTCCTCACCCAGGTAGGGGTCTCCGCCGCCTCCGGTCGAGCCCCTTGGATGGCAAAAGGAGGGCGAACAGGAGCTGGCGTTTGTTTCCCCGCAGAATGGAGCATCCAGATCCTGGTGCAATGCAGCATCTCACCCCACGGGGTGCTCAGATGCCCCCCCGAGCTGCGGGGGGCGGGAACAGGATCAGGCCCTGGCCAGAGGAGGGGGTCAGGCAGAGATGGCAGCGCGGGGGCTTGGTGAGAACATAGGTGGCTGCACTTGGGTCTGATGGAAAAAAAAAATAGTGCAGCTGCAGTGGATTGCAGCAGGGTGAGTGGGGTTCC
Source organism: Ibidorhyncha struthersii (assembly GCA_013398815.1). Lineage (NCBI taxonomy): Eukaryota > Metazoa > Chordata > Aves > Charadriiformes > Charadriidae > Ibidorhyncha > Ibidorhyncha struthersii. Next base: position 500,355 of record VZSZ01005420.1, on the reverse strand, counting down.
CTGTGGTGGTTTGTTGCCTTCCCAGAGGAAAAGAGCCTTTTTCCAGCACTTGGATGAGTGGATTCACCTGAAAGAAAGAGCACAGGCTTATCTTGGCCCTTTTATTACTTATTTCTCCTTTAAAGTTGCATTTCATGCTTGTGTCATGTGAATAGGCTGAAATACTGTGTAAGGCATGTGCAGGCAGTAGAAATGGTTTTCCAAAGCGGTGTGTCTTTATTCCGTCTTAACTGAGGGTACAGGGATGGGACTGCATCTCTTCGGCGTGATGCTCCGGTGCCACTGCTGTCCGCAGTCATACCCGACTGCAGACTCTTTTGTGGTCTCCAAACTGGTTTGGATCGGGGCTACAAAGGCAACGGCGAGCATTGCACGCAGAGCCTGACTTGACCTAGCAGGTCACCCTGATACCTTCAGTTATTTTCCACTGGTGCGATGAAGCAGGCTGTGATGCAGGGAGAAATTCTCAACGTGTCAGAGCTTCAGAAAGACGACTTTTCTGGCGAGCCCAACCCGATAATTCTCTGCAAAGGGAGCGATGAGAAAAATGCTTGCCTATGTGTGCCGGGATGCCCATGTTCCCCTTGCAGTGCTCTGGCCATCGGTCCCTTCCCAAGGTACCGTCCAGCCCGGTGGCATTCCTGCAGTGGGGGGGGAGGGAGGAATCAAGGCTGTGTTTTTGGAAATAAGGCGACACTCTTTTTTTGAGTAAGGTTGTGGGTGTTTATTTGAGGGAAGAGCAGCTCAGCCGAACATCTTGCTTTTTAAACTTGACTTTGCAGCAGTCGGAAAGATGCCTGCAGCTACGTTTGTGTGCAGCCTCCGACTGCTGCCCGTGCGAGTGCTCCTGTCTGGGCAGGAATGGGATTTGCAGCGAGGGCTTAGAAACGGGCTCCCGTCCTTTTGGGGTTTCTGCAGCATTAAAAGCTGCGATTGCCTCCTCTTTGCCCCGGTGAAGTGGTGGCTGTCGTAGCACATGTCCATCACAACGTCCAAGGTCAGGTGGGGAGCTGAGTGTCTCGCAGGGCTCTGAAAATCCCACCCCTTCCCGAAGGAGGGTGTTTGAGCCCCGAGTTTTGAGACAAAATAAAAGGCGGTGGGAACTGCCAAGTTCAAGGGGGGGAAGATCTTGGTTTTGGGTCAAAACCGCTGTGTTTTTTTCCCCTTGTTTCAATCCCAAACGCAGCCCTGCCAGAAACTTGGCTTAGTTTCACCAGCAGAATTAGGAATGTATTTATGTTTCGGGGTTTGTAAGGAAACCTGAAACCAGGTGAGTTTGGCCGAGGCCGGGCTCTGGCCGGGGAAGGCGTGCGGAGCTGTGCATCGCTCCCCCCGTCCTCTGCCACGTCTCCGTGCTGTGAAGAGGAATGGAACAAGGATGTGCACAAGGGAGGATGCAAGCAGGACTTCTTTTCGTAGATGTCTTTCTTAGCAACAGGGCTAAAAAAGAATCGTTGCTCTGCCTTTTACATTGCACGTGATAGGAAACCCTTTTGCTGCTGACGCGGAGAGCCTTTTGCGGCTGAGGTGGGTCTCTGTTCAGCACCAGCCTGGGTTTGGCCATCACAGGGTCCCTCAAGCTGCAAGACAAAGTCAGCGGCAGCTCTCATTTTTAAAAATTGATTCTGAGACGGGATGAATGAATATGAGTTGTAACTTTGCCATCTCCTGCACATCGTGCTTTTTCAGCCCCTCGTTCCTCCAAATGGTCCGTTTAATGTTGTATCAGCCTCTTTGATTTTCACAAAGCTGGAGTGTGCGGATTGTAGCTGTGAAAGACCATTGGGAGATCTCATTTACCTTCTTCAAGGCATGAGGATGTGCTTCGTCTTTAGCAACACTGAAAAATACTGAAGATATCCTTTAGTTGCGTGGGTGTAGCTAAATGCCACCAATTACACATCAGTTTTGGGTTTACCAGGTTGAGGGATCCACTAAATGTATTTATACTCACAGTACATTTTCAGCTCGAGTTCATATCCAGAGTAATCTAGGAGGATGGCACATCACCCGTACGATTTGAACTCACAGAATCACAGAATCTCCTAGATTGGAAAAGACCTGTAAGATCATCTAGTCCAATCATCAACCTAACACTGCCAAGCCCACCACTAAACCGTGTCCCTCAGCACTATATCTACATGACCCTTAAACACCTCCAGGGATGGGGACTCCACCACTGCCCTGGGTAACGTGTTCCAATAGCTGGTGACCCTTTCAGTAAAGATATTCTTCTTAATAGCCAATCTAAACTTCCCTTGGCACAGTTCTCTTAGTGAGACATTGCTTTTGCATGTAATTAAAGAGCTGGTAACTTTTGGGGCCATTTTGATGCTGTCTGGGTAGCAGTCCTCGCACTTCATCTTAGATTAATACAGATATCCATGTCTGAGCTGTTCTAGATACCTAACTGCAGTCAGCAGGGAGAAAGAGCCCCTTGCAGGGCACAATTCATCTTCTCTCTGAGGAGGAGGTCTAAAATAGGTCAGATGAGTTATGCCTCAAAAGTTTGCATCATTCATCGCTGGGGAGTGCAGCCGGGAAGGTCTGGGCTTGCTCGCGTGGACGCGGGATGCTGTGACTTATCTTGTGTCAGCCAAGCTAGCGGAGAGGATTTGTGTGGTCGCGAGGCATGTGAAAATAAAAGAAAATTCCTATTTTTAAAAGAGGGATATGTACCGCCTTGGCCACTGAAACAAACAGCAAAGTTCTCGGCGACTTCAACCAGCGCTGGACTATCTCCATTGTTTAATAGCGGTTGGGAGCATGATGTCATGGGCAGAAAATAGCGCCTGTTGTTATCAGAGTAAAAGTTTAATTTCTTGTAATCTTTTCCTGGGCTGCCGCCCCTTCCAGCCTTCCCCGCGGGAACCTGCGAGCAGATCTCCAGCCCCTTCCTGATTGTTTTTCCAGCTCCATTACACAACACGCGTTTGTTTGGTTTTGCAAATTGGTCATGAGCAGTGTCAATAGCTGGAGATACACAGAAAGGGGAATGGACTTTATTTGGGTTTTAGGGCCTTCTAAATGAATAGTGCCAAAATAAATACGGAGTTTTATACCGGGACACGCTAACTAAACAGCCCTGCGAGGTCGTGGGGAGAGGTTCAGTGGAGTACAGCGGGGATGAAACCATCAGGGTACCCTGAGCGTTGAGCAGGACTCGGGATTCAGGAAGACTAATGTCCCCTTGGGTCTGGGTTGTTGTTTTTTTTCTTGAATGATGGATTTACAAGGAAATAAGAACGTAAGAGCTGTTAACAGCACGCTGGGTGACTTAGTCCGGTTCTGTCTTTAGAAACTGCATTATGTTTATCAAGCTCTACCTTAAAAGAAGTTACTTCTCTGCTGCTTCAGCGTTGTCCTGCAAGAAAAACCTTTTCAGTGTTTCTACTCTGAATTGACTCATGGCAAGTTTATCCCCTTTTATGCTGGATTTCTCTATAGTTACTCATTCCTTTAAGCATTGTAGCATAGACTGGGAGAGGGCAGGTTAAAGAGCTTTGTTGCATCGCAGGGCTTGGGCGTTGTGCTTCATGGTTGCATGAGTTGTACCTTCTCAAGAAACTCAAGGACTTCAGACGGACACCTCAGTGAATGAGACATCCCAGGTCTGCGTGGTCTGAGCATGGCTCCATGGCCCCGTAGGTGTTCTAAAGCTTTCCCGGCATCTCACATCACAGTGGCAGCAAGGCGCTAGTTTCTGTGCCATCGCTGTTGTCCGCGAGCATTAAAACGACCTCGGTGAGATGCCGTTGTTGGGAAGCAGGGGATGGCCAAAATATCTGTGGCCGGACCCTTCCGTCGGGTACAATTGCATCATTAGAAGAAAGAATAGCACTCAAACTTTAAGCTTATTGGAGCTGTTTCATGGCGCTGATGGCAGAGCCGTACTCCGTGTTCGGATGAGTAAGGCTGACTCCATCACTGACGACAGACTGGAACGGCCCGAGCGTTTCTAAAAAAGACAATTTGAACGCCCAGGCCAATTTCTGCTCTGAGTTACAGCTGTCTAAATAACAACCAGGGTGAAGTCAGTTGAGTTACTTCGAATTTCTGGTCAATACTTGGAGGAGAACCTGGCTGTCCCCACGTGCAGTGTGGAAGAATTTATTTGTAAGAAAAAGAGGAAAATATGATGGTGGTTGGAGAGTAAGTGTGGGCCACAGCGTAAGAGTTGGGCTCCCTGGCTCGTCGTGAACTTTTACTGTCCTGCAAGAACTTTCCCTTTAGAAAACAGGTTGCCTCAAGTAGCCGTGGTCGCTTGCTGAGGGTACTGGGTCACGACAGTAAATAAAAGTGAACGGCGCTTCTAGAAATGCGAGGAATGTGAAAATGTTTAAATGATTTAGTATGAGAAAACTTTATTTAAACATTTAATCGAAGAATGCGCTTTCATCTTTAAAGCATCGGTGTTTGAACTCCCATCCAAGTTTTTTCCGGACTTTCTTTGCACTTCATCATATACAACAGAAAGCCGTGCTTTGCAAAGTGAATAAACTTCCAGTTCCTTGTTTCCATTTGTTGTCGTTGCCTCAAACACACCTAAATTACAGTAAAGAAGCTGTTCTGGGGAAAAACTGCTAAACATGTTATTTCCTGTGTTAGATAGGAAGATCTGCATTTATTTGAAGAATTTTGAGTTGGGAAGCACCGTGTCCAAGCATATCTCATAAGGCTGCACAGCTTTCCATATGGGAACCACCCTGAATACAGATGTCTCAGTCAGCACAACATCTTTTTTTTTTTCTAACGCAAGGGGATATTCACCTCTGAGAAGTGCATCTCTGCAAACAGCACCCACGAGAGAGGCTGCGGTGGATGGTCAGCGCTGGTTTGGTTGCAGTCGTCTGTACCGGTGTGGGATGCAGAAGTTGGCTGTAACGCATTAGGCTTTGTTTCAAACCTGCCACGTGGCATTTGAGAAAAAAGACATTTAATTCTTGAAATGGATGAGTATTAGTGGATGATTTTGGACTTACATAATTTTTGCCCGTATGACATAAAATCTGGTGCTGCATTTCAAAGAGAAAGATCTCAGGACTTGTATCCATAGTGCCGTCCACTACGCCATAACTGTAAATAGATTTTTTTAAAACGGGCATCGCTGGAGTTACACTTAACTGCAGTAACTTGTTGCTGCACATAACCGCGCTCTGTTTTGGGGTGAATGAAGGGGATCAGCTTAGTAATTACTTCCGTAGAATTGTGACCTTAGGGCCCCTCGGGTCCAGCATTAGCATTGGAAATGTCCCTGTTTGTGTTCTTAAAACCGTCTAAGCGTGCGCCGCTGCGATGGCCTGCAGTGCTCTGATGGGGAGATTTATGCTTCCTAAGTACATTGTAAAAATTTTATAAAGTAGCTTAAATATTTACACAATAAGCATTTAAGGAAACAGTTACGCGTCTAAAGGAGCTGCTGATCCTTTGTGTCCATCAGACCATGGACTTGGGTTTTTTTTTAACTGTCTGACCTCCAGGAATTTCTTTTTTTCACCTAACTGTTTTTAAGCAGACAAACAAACGGAAACTCATACACAGGAACCTATAAATAATGTTAATGACCTGGCTTGTATCCTCAAAAGCCAGGAAATTTTAGGAGCATGAGGGTGAGCTGGCCCTTAGCTCACCGAAGGGTGGAAAGTGTAGCTGGGAGGAGATGGTGGCAAGGGCAGCGTGAGTCCTGGGGGTGATGCACATGTGTCCCCAAACAGGGAGGCACTATGGTCCCCAAACGGGGAGGCGCGATGGTCGCAGCCACCCAGCCCTGGCAGGAGGCACATTGCTGGAGGTGCAGCAATTGCACATGCAAGGTCTCGTCTCCATGGGGGGTTTGACTGATGACTTGCAGCCTTGGGGGCTCCTGTCGTGAGGTTTGGGGCTTTGGGTGGTGCCGAAATCGTGTCTTGTAGGTGGCTGGTTTGACTCTGCTTCTCTCCCTGATGTGCGAGGCACCCAGGACACAGGTGGTTGTTGCACAGTGGTTTTCGGGGAGGCAAGAGCATCTCCACCACTTTGACCCTGTCCTTCCAATTATTTTGATTATCCAGTCCTGTATCCCTACTGCATCCCGCTCGCTGCTGGGTGCCGAGATGACTTGCGCAACGCAGCTGGATGTGACTTGGGGTGAGCTTTTGCGGCAGGCAGGGGTTTGCCTACTCTGCCTTGCACTTGCCCCAGGACAACTGCCTTTCTTTTGCCCCCAAATTCAATTCTGCAGTGCAGCGGCGATGCTGTATCTCTAGCATGCCGCTGAGGTGCCCATGCAGCTTTTCTTTCTTGCTTTGTCTGGCACAAGGATGTGAGACTGCCCGATTTTTTGCATCCCCCAACATAGGGAAGACATGGACCTGTAGGAGCGGGGCCAGAGGAGGCCCCCGGAGATGCTGGGAGGGCTGGAGCCCCTCTGCTGGGAGGACAGGCTGGGAGAGTTGGGGGTGCTCAGCCTGGAGAAGAGAAGGCTCCGGGGAGACCTCAGAGCCCCTTCCAGTGCCTAAAGGGGCTCCAGCAGAGCTGGGGAGGGACTTTTCCCAAGGGCATGGAGTGATGGGACGAGGGGGAATGGCTTCAGACTGGCAGAGGGCAGATTTAGGTGAGCTCTGAGGAAGAAATGTTTCCCTGTGTGGGCGGTGAGCCCCTGGCGCAGGTTGCCCCGAGAAGCTGTGGCTGCCCCATCCCTGGAGGTGTCCAAGGCCAGGTTGGACGGGGCTGGGAGCACCCTGGGCTGAGGGGAGGTGTCCCTGCCCAGGGCAGGGGGTGGGACTGGATAATCTTCCAAGGTCCCTTCTAACGTAAACCATTCTGTGATTCTACGATTTTCAGCCTCGGGAGCTGCTCAGTCCCGGTGTCAGAGAGTGCAGCCGCTGGCGGCGATGAGCCGGGCGGCCTTTGCCTTTATGGACATGTGTTAAGGAAGACGCAAGGTCCGGCCAGCGGTCCTTCGCTTGGCCTGCATCGAGGAGAGCAGGCCAGACCCCTCGGGGTGGCCGTTGCCTTTCATTTGGGGCTGGCGCGGGACGGATGCCCCCTTGGATGGCACTAGGTGAAGGCCTCGCTGAGCCGGCTCGCTCGGGGTGGGTGCCCGGCTGCTCCCCCCACCGCCGGCACCCGCCGCCCCTTTCTCTGTGCTTCCTGAGACGCACGGAGTTTAGGTTGTTTTGTTGGTTTTTTTTTTTCCTCCCGCTCGCACGGCAAACGGATGTTTAGATCACAAAGGAAATTGGATCGCTGTTTTCTCGGCTCCGCATGCAGCAAACGGCCCTTCAAAATAACTCGGGTGTCGTAAGTGCCAGGAAAAATAGCGAAGCCAAAACGTTGTAAGCAAATAATTGGTCTTTCTGTTAAAGGTCTCCTCTTCAGCTCCGAGTTTGCATATCGGACGGGTTGTTTTTAGGTTTTGTTTTGAGGTTTTGCAATTATTTTCAAAGCAAACAGATTCAGTATGCGCCGGGCGAGAGATTTTACTGATCCCAGAGCGCTGCTTCCAGGTGGTTTCCCTGGGACAGCTGAACTTTTGGGTCGGAAACTGTAATTACTGTCATTCAGGAGCTTATACTTGGACCTCAAGTGCCCAGTGCTGCGTGTACCCCGGAGGACAGTGCCCTCTGAGTGTCCCCGTGGTGGGAGCCCAGCGCCTGTCCCCATCCCCTGTGGGGATGGCTCCCGCAGCGGGTTTTGGCCGGCGCTGTGGGAAGAAGCCCGGCCCGGCTGCCTGAGTCACCCCGGGCAGGGAAGGCGCTCAGCAGGTTTGGAAAACTGGCTGGAAGGGCAGACAATGCCTTGCCTGCTCCCTGCCTGCTCCCTGCCTGCTCCCTGCCTGCTCCCTGCTGGCCCCAAGCGATGGTGGGGGCAGCTGCACCTCTGGGCTGAGGTTCGCTGAAGCTCCAGGGCTGGGGGTGGGCGTTGCACCCCGAGTTTGTGCACATGGTGCCACAACCGCCCTAAAACACCAGTCCCAAAGGAAACCCCAAAAGCGGGTGAGCACTGCCATCCTCTCCATCCCTGGAGGTGTTCAAGGCCAGGTTGGACGGGGCTTGGAGCAGCCTGGTCTGGTGGGAGGTGTCCCTGCCCAGGGCAGGGGGGATGGAACTCGATGGTCTTCATGATCCCTTCCAACCTAAACCATTCCACTATTCTATGATCCTGCTCGCTAGCAGGATACACGTTGCATCCCTTCAGGGACTTCGTTGGGATACCCAAGTGAGGAGCCCAGTTGCTGCCACCCCACCGTCCCCGTGGCACCCGGACCCGATGGGGACCTGTGCCGGACCAGCCCTTCCTCGGGTGCCGGCCCCTGGCTGCCTCCTGGTCTTGTGCAGGGGAGCAGCATGTGTTTGAAATGTAGAAAGTGATGAAGTGTTGCCCGGACTGAGCTGGTTCCCAGCCCCGCAGCCGTCTCGTCCCAGCTTTCGGCTGCTCAGCCCCCCGGCAAAGGGCTCGCTGGCTCGGAGCCGCAGGCTGCAGACCCACGGGGGTGTACCCGAGCCCACGTGGCTCTGAGCGCCCCACAGACATTGTCACCCGTCACCCCCCACCACTGCACCGGCGTCGGACTCCTCCCGTGGTCGAAAATCCTGGATTTTGCAGGTTTGGTGGGTTGGATACAGAGGATGCAGGACCGGGAGAGGGTCCCAGTCCCTCGTCATCGCCCCCAGGAGAGGGCTCATTAGCATAATGACTGCAGACACTCTGGTGCACTGAAGTGGGGAACAGGTATTTTTTTTTTAGACTTTACTTTTATTTTTTCACTTGGAAATGCAGCCTCTCTCAGTCATGCTGTCACAGTTAAAATAAGGTTTAAATTACAGGGCTGGCTGTGGCTTTTTCCCTTTCTTTCAGAATTTTTGCCAACTTGCAATTTACTTAATGAAATCCTGCTATTTCGTTTAACAGGGATATTTTTTGCAGATGTTGATTTAACCCAGCTTTATAAAATATGTGAACTGTGCAGTTTCTTTCCTATTTTTAACAATTTCAGGATTCTAGTGCAGGAACTTGACAGAGTTTATAACGTCGATAGCATTTGGTTTGTTTGTACTGTGCAAATAACTGGGGTTGAACGATGAGGCTTCTGCATCATCTGCAGCCCCATTAGAAATTGTCAGAAATGTTGCAATAATGAGCAAAAGCTGTCCGAAGTGGGAACTCTGTTGGTCTTTGGAGCTTTGTGAATGTGTTTTTGCAAAAAATCTGACCCTGGTTTTACACTCAGTTATTCTTCAGGTTTTGTACAGGGGGGTTCTTTGCATCCATGTGGATATTTTATATATATGTCCTGTACGAGGATGGAGAAGAGAAATGAATCTCTTTTAGGCTGCTGACAGACTGCCTTTTTAATGTATGATACCAGCCATATTCCCCCCACAGTATGCCTTACTTTGGTTTTTTTTAAATTGGTTTCCCTTGAGGAGAAGGGAAGAATTTGATATTTCTCTTCTAGCACTCGGCTGTGTTGAGGGTGTGCAGTCTTGAACTCGTTAGCCGTAACGAAGCATTCACATGCTCCGTTAATCTCCCTGTCCTTGATGTACAAAGAGCCCGTCCTGCTCTCCTTCCCATTTTCCTCTCGATGGGAAAGTCGTTTACTCTGGTACTTAATTTGCAGAGTTTATAGCTGCAGCCGGTGCATTCGCTCCCCCCCGAAACGTCTTGTGGAGGAGTTGCAACCACGAACCCTGCATAGACCGGTCCTGAAAAGGTTATTTTTAGCCTTATAGTTCAGCTGCCCTCCGAGAAAGAGGAGAGCTTGTCCAAGAAAGGTGGGAGGGTTTTTAATCTGAACGAAGACCCTTCTTGAGCTCTGCTCATACCCCCACAAATTATTTTAGCTGGGTTGTATTGAACGAGCATTACTGGAAGTCAGAAGACCCGGAGCTAATGCTGGCAGCGTCTCTGCCGCGCGTCTCTGGCTGTGTAAATGCTATAACTCATTAATCCTTTTCTCTTTGAACATCTCGAGTGAAGCTGGAGTATCGGGGTGTCTGGGATTCGTATTAGTGCAGCAGGACAGGATGTATCCCATGGAGTTCTGTGTGTATTTTTTCCTATCCCCCCCCCCTTCTTTTTTTTAAGAGAAACTGTGGGTTTTAGAAATGAAAACAAGTCCTTCTTGGCCAGGGAGGGTAATTAGCATGAGTCACCTCCACTCTCCATGGGCAAATACAGGGTTAGGAATTTTGTCATCTGGGAGATGACTGAAGATGTTTCAGGGACTTTTGGAGGCCACGTGTCGCTGCCTCGCCGGGCGGCAGCGATGCTTGCGAATGCTCTGGATTTCATGCAGATACACTGCGTTTTCGTCCCCCATGCCTTGCTTATCCCTTGCAGAAATTTTCTTGCTGTTTATCTGCACTTTGATAGATTCACAGCGCCGTTCCAGGGAGCATAAAAACAAGACAAGGTATGTTTGGTCTTTGGGGGTTGATCTTATCCCAGGCTAGCAGAAATGCATGCCTTGCGCCGCATCTGCTCCTTTGGGTTGCCGATTTGTGGATTTTACAGAAAAAGAGCCAGGAGACCCCTCCTGGGGCATCCACTGTGGCGCACAAATGGCATAAGGGTTATTATCCATCACCTTCATGGTGGTGTAGGTCCTCCTGCAAAGCAGAAGCCGCCAGCGTGGCATCCTTGCTGCTTCGACTGTGAATGTGAGGGACCAGCTATGGGGCTTAAACCCTGAGATGCTTAAGTCATTGTTTAGTCTTTGCTTTAAGTGGGAGTAAGAGCCCGTGGATGCTGGCCATGAGCGGTTGTCAGTGGAGCGAGCTGCTTGCTTGGACTAAGGGCTGGAATAGACCCAGAAAATGTTTACACATAAATACATGAACTAGCTATCGGAAAATCTGGCGTGTGTGGGTGCACACGCATGCACGTATGCCTCTGCACGTTCCTCCCGGCCCGGCTGCGGCCATGCCGATGTGCGTGCGTGTGCGAGCAGGAGGGCAGGAGCCGTCTCCGTGCTCCCTTCCAGCGCCGCAGGACCCAAAAGCTGCCTCTGCCTCGCTGCCCGCCTGCCCCTGGCCGGGCTCTTCCCAGGGCTGCTCATGCCGCGTACGGACTCCATCCCCCATCACTTTTAATTCCTCTCCAACAGATATGAGCCCCAAGACCTCTCCGTACAGGTTTATCCTTTCAGCGTGACCAAATTGGCTTGCACACCGGAGGGATTGTTCCCTTGCAGAGACCACGCTTGGCACCCAAAATCCTTTAATTCCCTGTAAAACTTGGGCAAATCCGCCACGAGCGAGGACTTGAAGCAGTCGCAGGCGGCGTGACATGCGGTGGCAGCCGCAGAGCCGCGGCTCCCCGTCTTGCGGCGCTTGCTCAGACAGTGAGTCTCGGGGAGAGCTTTATCAGGAGAAGGATCTTGGGCTCTGGCCAGCGAGAACAAAGCCTGAATTTCTATTTCACTCTCAACCCCTGTCTGCTTCCCATATATGTGAGGGCACTGATACTGTCCTGGAAAAAAGCACCTTTTTTTAAGCATGAGAATTGTCAGGCGAAGGGAGGGATCAGCCGGAGCCCTTTTCGGGGAGCAGAGGATGGGTTGGGATGGGGAACCCACAGCCGGTCCGGGTACCAGTTGGGGGTTTGGGATGAAACCCCAAGATTTTTGTTCTTCCAGAGGTCCCAGGCTGGGGTTTCGCAGACTCTGCACCCAGCCAGCCAGGGAGGAGCAAAGCGGCTCATTCCCAGCCCCTATGGAGAAAAACATATGATGGGCTCCTGCTCGTGGCCCCCAGGGAGCCTCCCCAGCCCGGCACTCCTCCGTCACGGCTTGTTTTCCAGGTCGGTGATAGTTTCCTAAAGCTTTTGCAGTCCTTGATATTTGCAGTGGTATTGGCATCGAGCCGACAGACATCTGCCTCCAGCGCCTCAGTCTTCTCTCGAGGATGCTGCTTGGGGCTGCGCGGTGTCCTCGCTTCAGAGAAATCAAGGTGGCCTTGGGTTTTTTCAGCCTGCTCGCTGCTTCTCACGTCGTCTACCTCCGCTCCGAAACCCCGCGGCTGGTTCTCAGGCATTAAATCCGATAGAGGTGCGATAGCGGGGAGAGACTGGCTTCGTCCTCGCTCCGGAGGCAACGGCTCGGGATGGAGCGCAGTTGCGGGCTCTCAAAATATATCCGATGGTGACGTTTAATTTGGTTTTGCTTTGATTTTCCTCCCAGGGAAGCATCTGTGCTCATTTTCTTGTTAGTCAAAATAGAAAAGCGTGGCAAAGCTGCTGCAGTCGCAGCCTGCTTTCATTCCCGTGTCCTGCGCAAGCTCTTTAGCCCAAAGTTTCCAGCTTTGCTGGTATTTTTGGGGAGCAGACTTCGCATGACCAGCCCGGGACATCTGAAGGAGGCTTCGTGTAAGGGAACTGCTGAGCATTCGCCTTCTGAAAATGGCAAATTTTAGTTGTTACCGGAGGCTGCTGAGGTGTAATTTGGGGTTGGGACAGTGCTGAGAGCGGTGATGGTGTGCTGCCTGGCTGAGGGGCCTTCGCAGGACAGCCCTCTTTGTTTGGAGGAACTCAATGCCCTCTTGTTATCTAAGAACTAGAGGGAAAAAAAGGCCTTTTTTTTTCTTTTTTTTAAATCTTCTGCTTTGCTCCAGAGCAGGTGTCGATGTCAGGCGTCCTGTGCTGGGTTAGTGGTCCTGCTGCCGCCGGGGATGCTCTGATGCTCTCAGGGAGCGCGGCAGCGGAGAGCGGGGAGGCATTAACATCTTCAGGGGCATCTCTGCAGCCGCCTCGGCGACATTCTCGCCAGGTCAGCATCTGGCTTCCCAAAACAGCTCTGTCACCTCAGTGTCCTCTCCACCCTGGCAGAAACCCCTTCATTTAATACCGGTGTGAACCAGGTTTGGTTCGGTTACAGCCCGAGCCTCGTGCCTCTGGACCGTCACGCTCCGGTGAGGCGATTCCCAGCTCAGCCGGGAGCCGAGTCCGGTACCCGACGTGCTCTGCCCGAGAGGCGTGATGGAGGCGGAAAGTGGTGTTATTCCTGTTTCTCTTCAGAGAGACCTACTAATTAGTTTCTGCTTTTAAAACACTTTGAAGTGCTCAGCCGAAACTCCTCTATGAGCAAAAACTATTATTATTTATTTATACCATTTTCCAGAGTCTCTCCTCCGCCGCGGGATGCTCCAATTTGCCACAGCTCTGGTCCTGGAGCAGATTATTTCCCTCCCCGAGGGCATCAGTCGGGATTTCTAAGTGCACCCAGAATTGCTCTGCAAAGCCAAAACGGCTTCGAAAGGGAGAGCTCAGAAGGTCCCGTGGGATTTGGCCGGCCCAATTTCTGCCCGCCAGCCCAGCCCAAGTCGGATGCGGTTGGCGTAGCCGGGATTGCAGCAGGCGGCCCCCGGATTAATTAATAGCGAGGGCTGGCG